>BQNB010111295.1:0-20010 GCA_026074375.1 Tanacetum coccineum
AATATATATAGATATTTTCTTTTTTAGAAAATATCTAAGTTTTCATTTCTCAAAAATCTAATTCTCATTAATCATAATTTCTTTTCTTTCTCATCTCTCTTTTCTCTCTCTCTCATTTTCGACTCTCTCTCTCCCTAGTTTCTTTGATTCGTGTTTAGTGTTATGAAGTGAAGTGGTAAATCGGGAACCTACAGATAAGAAGAAAAAGAAGATTATTTTTGACTTTTCGGATTTTTTTAGCAACATATTTTATTAACGGACAAAATGAGATAAGACAACTTAAACCAATAATCAACTCGTTTCACAGTAGCTCTTTAAAAGAAAAACGCACAAAGGAGCGGAGGAGCGGGAAAGCGCGAAGCTATTAAAAACCTTTTCCTTTCGGGTCGTAGTTCCTCGGAACATCCCTCCTTATACCCCTCGTATAGTTTGTTAATCAATTAAAGGTGAGCCGTACTTCACAAGTGACACAAAGGCAAGTTTTAATCTTGTGTTCGGGAACTTATTATGATAATGCTTCAGGTGAAAGCATTATATTGATGATGATTTTTATTTATTATTATGGATAATATTTTTATATTTTTGGTT
Source organism: Tanacetum coccineum (assembly GCA_026074375.1). NCBI lineage: Eukaryota > Viridiplantae > Streptophyta > Magnoliopsida > Asterales > Asteraceae > Tanacetum > Tanacetum coccineum. The sequence continues at coordinate 589 of BQNB010111295.1, forward strand.
TTTCTTGTTTATATAATAAAAAGAAATGAAAAATATTTTTGTAATTTTATATTTTTATAAAAACAAGAAGAAAATAATCACAAACGAGAATGATAACTTCACGAGGAAGGGTCTTCAAGGCACAACAAACTTCAACTCGATGATCGTCTCACGGCCTCCCCGGCAGCGGCGCCAAAAATTGACACATTCCTTTTAATACATATAAATATATAATAAATATATATAAATATATAATAAATAGGATAATATCAATAATAGTAGTATAGTATTACCGGAAGTATCGGTCTCTCGCTTCGTTACCCACAAAGTTCGAAACCGGACCCGGGTAGTTCTTCCCGACGAGGCGTGCATTTGAAAATCGAGAATCGGTTTGGAACTTATGCTTGAATAATCAAAAGTTTGATTTGGAATCTATTTCTACTAATAAAGTGCAAAAAATAACTAAAAGAAAGCAGACAAGAAAGGCAATTAAAGATACGGGCTAAAAACGCAAACCGGGAATCCTAAACGGGACCTAAAAACCCTAAATTATCAAAATTAAGTCCAAAATGATCTTTTTGGTTTTTATAAGTTTTAATTGACTAAAAATCTAGAACAAAGAAAACTAGACCAAAAACAGAAGCATTTAAAGTTAAAAACGCGAAGAAAACGAGAACGGGATTAAATCTCGTTCTTTAAAAAATCAAAATCTAAAATTTTAACCCTACGAAAGCAAATTTATTTTTCCTAGGTCCTACATGATAAAAGAAAATTTTGAAAAAAAGAATTATATATTTTTGACGTTTATTTTATTTATTATGATTTAAAAACAGTTTTAATGAAAGTTAATTATTAAAAATAGTAAACTAATTAGGAAAATTCTGAAAAATTCAGGAAAACTCCATTAGTCTATGAGGAATAAAAGAAAAATAAAAACTACACCAACTGCTTAACAAATAAGCAGAGAAATAAGCAAATAAACTAATAAGCCTAAAACTGAAAAGTTGCTATATAAATTAGATTATGCAAACTAGTAAATGAAAAAGACCCTAGGGCAGTTGGTTTGTGTGTGCGTGTGTGAGGTTATAAAGGGTGAGTGGGTAGAGGTCAGGGGTTCGAGCCTTGCTCACCCCTGACTTCCCTACTCCTCTTTTTTTTTCTTTTTGAAAAACTTTAAAAACAAAGTTATAAATAAGCTAAAAACTAACAATTTTAAAACTTGAAATTATTTTTGAAAAGCTAAAATAAGCTCAGAAAATGAGCTTAAAAATGACAGTTGGCTTTTTTTTATTTTTAAAACTAAGGCTATTATGAAAACTGTTTAGCAATTTTAAGACAAATAAGCAAATGAAAAGAAAAGTAAGCTAAGGCATATCCTACTCTGTACCTAATAAGCAAGAGTGAGCACAAATAAGCTAAGAGGATAAGCTAGTATAAGCTAAAAGATTATGACAGATTTGCTTAAAACTTTAACAACTAGCTGTTGGGTTTTAGCTTAAACCAAATAAGCTTAAAAAGCTAAACTCAAATATAATAAGCTAAAACAGATGCTCCTAAGTATCTAATAAGCATGTATAAGCACATCTTAAACTAAATAAGCCACAAAATAAGTAGAATTCTAAAAGGTAATTTAACACTTAAAATCTAAGTCATATGAGCAAATAAGCTCAAAATAGCTTATAACTTAGCAAATAAGAAACTAACTGAATCTATCTAACCTAATGATCAAAAGCAAACCATAAATAACCAAAATGGATAAGCAGAAACTACAAAATAAGCAAATAAGCAAAGAGGCTAAAACTGATAATTAAAACAGCTAAGGGGCACTCTTTGGGCTTAATTTTTAAGCCCCTAAAGGAACATTATGGAAATGCAACTTATACCAGCTTAAAGCCTAACTTAGGGACTGCTAAAATCAGCTAATGAAAAACAATTTGAAATAAAAATAAGCAGTTAAAAAGGCCTTGGAAATGTGCTATCACAGTCAGCATATGCTGACTTGGATTTCCTTAAAATGAAAAATGGCAATAAGCAGGCCTACAAATAAGCTAGTAAATAAGCTTCAAATTTAAAAACAAGTTAAAACAGATTGAGTTTGACTCTAAAGGAGCTTATGCTCAAAATCTTAGAAGCTAAAAACAACTTTTAGTGTCTGAAATTTGAAGATTAAAAAGACAGTTTTAGACCAAAGGTGACTTAATAAAAATCTTTGACAGATTTTGGTCAAACACAAGAAAACTAAGAGGACACCTTGCTACTGCATTACTAGACTTAAAACAAGTTTGAAAATACCACAAAACAGCACCTAATAAAAAGCTAAGAAAATAAGCTAATAACGAAACTACTAATGTCACAGATTCAAACCATAAACACTTAAGACCTTAATTTTGAAATTTACTCATTTAAATTTTGAAAAGTCTGACTTATAAACTAAGATTGAGCTTGTTAAATCTGACTTAGAAGCCAAATCCAACCTTAATCTTATTCTGACCCATTTTCAACCCTTGTGCCAAACACCCCTAAAGGAATCTTAAAAACAAATTTAGCTTAAAACAGATAAATTAAACCTCAAATTCAGAAAGCAAATGAAGAACTAGGCTTATTAATGACATATTAGCAACATTCAAGAAGAAAAATAAGCACTGAAATAAGCTAAGCAAATTAAGCAATTTTGACTCTTATTAAGCAATTTTAAAGCAAATCAATACTAAAGGACATATAAGCTAAAACTTAAGCATAAAATTCATTTAATAAGGCACATTAAGACAAAATAAGCATCAAATAATCACTATTAAGCAACTGATAAGCTAACAGGACAAATAAGCTAAAAATGAATAAGTATGTGTATCTTTATCCTTTGCTTAAACAAGGACACAAATTACCCTAATAAGCTCTAAATCCTACCCTTGCTTATAAATAAGCAATTCTAAATAAAAACAAAGTTAAATCTGATGTAATTCGGGAGGTCAATGATGAGAATCCTAGCCTCAAATATCCTCCCGGTTTTACTCCTAGTGTGGAAAAGAATGGTTCAAAGTCAAAGGATGATCAGGTCCAGAATATAAGTGATAATCAGTTAAATGGTGATAATGAGTCTGTGCATCAGGTTGAACGTGAAGATAACAGGAATAGTGATGGTGCTAAAACTAATTCTACAGGTTCAAGGAAATTCAAGATGTCTGAAATACCACGTACTGGTGGATCTATCTTAAGTGTCATGGAGGAAATTGTGAAGGTGGGTATAACAATGGGGTATAATATGGATGGGTGTGCGAATGATATTACCAAAATAATTGAATCACAAGGAGGGTACGGGGTTAATAGATGAATTTTCTGTCTTTAAATGTTCAAGGCCTCGCCCAAAAGGCTAAAAAAGATTGGGTAAAGGAGTTGTGTAATAAGAATAAAGTGAGTTTCGTGGGGTTACAAGAAACTAAGATGGAGTCTATTGATTTACTTAGTGTGAGACTCTGTTGGGGTAATGTAAACTTTGATTACGTTCATAGTGACTCTATTGGTAATTCTGGAGGGATTCTTTGTATTTGGGACCCAAATTCGTTTCGTAAGGACAGTGTTACTGTGTCGGATTATTTTGTCATTGTTCGTGGTGTGTGGATTAAATCGGGGATGGATATCCTTATTGTTGTGGTATATGCGCCACATGATGTTAGAGATAAACGGCTATTATGGGATTATCTTTCTCATGTATCGAACCAATGGGCCGGTGAGGTTGTGATGATGGGAGATTTTAACGAAGTTAGATACAAATCGGACAGATTTGGATCGAATTTCAATGCTCATGGTGCGGATATTTTTAATAATTTTATTATTAACGCAGGTCTTGAAGAGGTTCCTCTTGGTGGAAGTGCATATACTTGGTGCCACAAATCCGCTTCTAAAATGAGCAAGTTGGATAGGTTTCTCGTTTCGGAAAATTTGTTAAACACATGTCCTAATATAAGTGCTATTACTCTGGATAGATTTCTCTCGGATCATCGCCCTATTTTACTTCGTGAAGCATCTTTTGATTATGGCCCGACTCCGTTTCGGTTTTTTCACTTTTGGTTTGATGTGGATGGTTTTGATAAATTTGTTACAGATTCTTGGAAAGATGCTCCTGGGGATGATTCAAATGCTATGCGTAACTTGTGTGGTAAGTTGAAGTTCCTCAAGGTGAAAATCCGAGCTTGGTATGCAGATTACAGAAACAATTCCAAAGGTTCTGTTACTAATTTCAAGGAAGAACTACGGATCTTGGATGAATTGATTGATAAAGGTAATGGATCGGACGAGATTGTTAACAACCGTTTGGAGATTCTTGGTAAATTACAGCAAGTGAATAAGGCCCAAGCTTCGGAAGTAGCTCAAAAGGCTAAGATCAAATGGTATGTAGAAGGAGATGAGAATACGAAGTTTTTTCATGGCATGCTTAACAAGAAACGTAGCCAATTGAATATTCGGGGTATAATGATAAATGGAACGTGGACTGATAATCCGAAGGCTGTGAAACAGGAATTCTTTCAGCACTTTCGAAACAGGTTTGATAAGCCTCCGGATCAGAATGCTCATATTGATATGCCTTTTCCGAATTCACTTTCGACTGATCAGCAGAAAGACCTTGAGTGTATGGTTTCTAAAGAAGAGGTCAAAAGGGCGGTGTGGGATTGCGGAACAGACAAATCACCGGGTCCAGATGGTTTCACATTTGGATTTTATCGACACTTTTGGTCGACTATTGAAAACGATGTTTTTGAGGCGATTAAGTATTTTTTCACATGTGGTGAAATCCCGAAGGGATGTAATTCGACGTTTATTGCTTTGATCCCAAAGAATCCCGATGCCAACATGGTTAAGGATTTTCGCCCTATTAGCTTGATTGGGAGTATATATAAGATTATCGCCAAAATTTTGACTAATCGTCTTGTTGGTGTTCTTGGGGATATTGTAAATGAGGTTCAATCGGCTTTCATATCGGAGAGACAAATCCTTGACGGTCCATTTATCCTTAATGAGATTATGCAATGGTGTCGTAGGAGGAAAAAACAATCCCTTATTTTCAAAGTCGACTTTGAGAAAGCATACGATTCGGTTCGATGGGATTTCTTGGATGATATATTGGTAAAATTTGGTTTTGGTATCAAATGGAGAGGATGGATTCAAAACTGCCTTAATTCGTCTAAAGGCTCAATTCTTGTCAATGGGAGTCCTACGGAGGAATTCCAATTCTACAAAGGTCTAAAGCAAGGTGATCCGCTATCCCCTTTTTTATTTATCCTTGTAATGGAAAGCTTACATATATCGTTTCAACGTGTGGTGGACGTGGGCATGTTTACTGGTATTAAGCTTAGCTCATCGCTAAATATTTCACATCTATTCTATGCGGATGATGCAATATTTCTTGGGCAATGGAATGATTCTAATATTGACACCCTTGTTCATGTGATGGAATGCTTTTATCGTGTCTCTGGTCTTCGGATAAATTTGTGCAAAAGCAAGATTATGGGTATTCACGTGGACGCTGACAGAATTAAGAGTGCGGCTTCTAAACTTGGGTGCCTTGTTCTCAATACTCCTTTCCTTTATTTAGGTACGAAAGTTGGTGAAAATATGTCTAGAGTGCACGCTTGGAAAGAGGTCATTGTTAAAATCAAGTCCCGTTTGTCGAATTGGAAGTTAAAAACGTTATCTATTGGTGGTCGATTTACTCTTCTTAAATCGGTGTTAGGATCGACGCCGATCTTCCATATGTCTATATATAAAGTCCCTTCGAGTGTTCTCCATTTGCTGGAATCCATTCGGAGTCATTTTTTCCATGGTCACGATCCTAGAAGTAAAAAAGCATCATGGGTGAATTGGAACAAGGTTCTCACAGCTAAAGAAAGAGGGGGTTTGGGGGTTTCCAGTCTTTATGCGCTTAATAGAGGCTTAATGTGCAAATGGGTTTGGCGATTTTTTGCACATAAATCTTTGTTATGGTCTAGAGTGATTAAGGCCATTCATGGTCCTGAGGGGGGTTTGATCACTGATGTGAGAAGGGGTTTTCGATCTACGTGGACCTCTATTGTGCAGGAAGTGAAGAAGTTACAGAATCAAGGTGTCAACATATTTGATTATATTCGGATCAAGATAGGAAATGGAGACAATACTAGTTTTTGGAAAGACAAATGGCATAATGAAGGCGTTCTGAAAGATGTATTCCCTCGTCTGTACGCGTTGGAGAGGCATCAGAATGTAACTATTCACACGAAACTGATTGATTACAGTTTAGTTAACTCCTTTCGTCGGAATCCGAGAAGTGGTGTGGAAGAATTTCAACTCGACAATCTCTCCAGGTTGGTTAGCACGATTACCCTCTCATCTGCTGTTGACAGGTACGTTTGGTCGCTTGAAAATTCAGGGGAGTTTTCGGTGAAGTCTATTCGGCAAGTGATTGATGCTAATTGTTTTCCTGTTATTCACTCGGCTACGAGATGGGTTAAATCTGTGCCTCTTAAGGTGAACATCATGGCTTGGAAAATAAAAATGGATGGCCTGCCCACTAGAATGAATATATCTCGTCGCGGTATTGAAATTGACTCGATAGTTTGCCCTATTTGTAACAGTGGGGCGGAATCTTCTTGTCATATTTTTTTCCAATGTAATTTGGTTAGACAGTTGGCTCGGAAAATATCGTCTTGGTGGAATGTGGATTACGTTGATGTTTCTTCTTTTGAGGAATGGTACACTTGGTTGGTATCTCTTAGGCTTCAGGCAAATCTCAAAGCGGTGTTCGAAGGCATCTTCTATTGTTTATGGTGGTCGGTTTGGATGTTCCGTAACAAGATTCTTTTCGAGAAGGATACTCCTTCACAGGCGAGGATTTTTGATAACATTGTTTCTAATTCTTATTATTGGTGTAAGTTTAGATGTAAAGCCTCGTTCAAATGGATCGATTGGCTCAAAAACCCGTATCTTGTAATTGTCTAATTCTAGCTCATTGCTAGTCGTTTAATAAAGCTGCTGTTCAAAAAAAATTACTTTAGTGAAAACTATACCATTACATTTAATAGAACCATATCCTTTAGTAATGCATGTTGAGTCATCTCTAAATACCACTTTAGATCCTAGTTGTTCTACATATTTGTGCAGATAGCTTTTGACACCAGTCACATGCCTTGAGCATTCACTTTCTAGGTACCAGATGGGCTTCCTAATGTCACTCTTCATAAATAAGTTAAATGGTTAGTTTTTCTTTGAGACCCACCTTTTAGTGGGAGTTTTTGATCTTTTGTCATTTGATGATTCAGGTCTTTTTGACTTAAGTGCTTTAGCTTTCTTAGCTTGAAGTGCTTCACCTCTCCTAAACCACTCAATGTCATTGTGATCAATTGTGGTATGCACAATGCTACCATAAGTTTTACAACTTTTTGTGACATGCTGAGGGTTTCTTAGTTTGATTCCTCTTCTTAGAGAAATAACCCTATTATGACCATGTGTGTCATGGTCATAGCTTCTACATATTTCACAAATGGGATAGTTTACACAATCATTAGATAGATGATCATTGAACCCACAGTGTATGCAAGGATGGAAGAAGTGTTTTGATGGTCTTGAGGTTTTAGATCTTAGGGAAGATCCACCTTGACCTTTAAGATGCCGAGACATGTTCATTGTGGACATGTATTCAACATGATCACAAGTTCTATAATCAGTTCTCTTACACTTTTTACAAAATGTTTGAGACTTAAAGTCCATGTACATACTGTATAAATCTTTATTGGATATCATAGTTCTTTATGAGAAACGAAATCTAAATAATGAATAAGATTACCAAGTAATGACACATATAGATTTTTCTCAAAGACTTGGAAATTATCATGTAGATACATGTTCACATGTGGTGGATCCAATAATGTATTTTAAGTCTGGCAATATAATTGATTTGTGTCTAAAAGATAAATGAATAGAGCTCATGTGATTTAGAGATTTTATTACAGGATATAAAATGCATGAAGCATGTTGGTGAGTTTTTAATATTTAAAGCTTAGAAGAAAAGTTCTCGAGAACACTACTTGATTGTATTGAATTAATCATGGTTGGGCATATGTGTAACAATCGCCTTGGTAATATTTATTAAAGGAAGGATACGAAAATAATTAAATTTGCCCATGCATTTTATAAAAGGATATGAACATTAATATTTCAAAATTGTTGTGTATGTTGTTGATTTGAATATTATCAGAACTCCATGGGAGGTTACAAAGGTAGTTGAATACTTAAAGAAAAAATTTAAGATGAAAGATCTTGGAAAAACAAAGTTTTGTCTTGGATTGCAAATAGAACATCTAGTTGGTTTTGTGCTAATATTTCGCTATCTTCATGGTACAAAAGATATGGATTTATATTATACTAACCCATCCCAAAGAAATCTAGTTGGTTTTGCAGATGCAGGATATATGTCTGATCCCCATACGGGTCGGTCCCAAACTGGATACATTCTCACATGTTCCAATATTGTTATTTCATGGCGTTCCGTAAAGCAAACAATGAGTGCCACTTCATCGAATCGAGATCTTGGCCATCCATAAAGTGAATCGGGAATGCGTGATACAACATATTTGTGAATCATGTGAGATTTCTTCAGGCCACGAGGCTCCAACAGTTTTACACGAAGATAATGCAGCGTGCATTGCTCAAGTAAGGACGGGTACATCAAAGGTGACAAAACCAAACATATTCTACCGAAGTTTTTTTTTACTCATGACTTGCAAAAGAATGGTGACATTATTGTTTAAAATATTCGTTCAAGCGACAATCTAGCAGATTTATTTACCATGACACTCCCTACCTTAAGATTTAAGAAATTGGTATATGGCATCAGAATGCGACGATTAAGTAAGCTCAAGTGAAGTTATCATGAGGGGGAAAGTACGCACCACACTCTTTTTCCCTTAGCTATGGTTTTCTCCCATTGGGTTTTTTCTAGCAAGGTTTTTTTAATGAGGCGGTATCCAAAGCGTATTAAATAATTATGTACGAGTTTATTTTGAATGTTGTACAATCAAGGGGGAAGGTTATGAATATTAATTGTAATGATTGTACACATTCAATATTGTAATTACCCTTGACTTGTAACCTCCACATTTATGTTTGGTCTTGTAACTCCATATATTCAAGTTACTAGCATTGATGTTGAGGAGCCTAAAAATAGAGGCACCTAATGTATTGTAATACACACCAATAAGAAGTTCTATCTTCCTATTTCATACTTTTTTACGTTCTCTTATTCTTATTGTGCTAATAGGTTTGTTGTTTTACAACAATAAATACTTTATAAAATCATAAAAGTACAAGAGAAATATAAATAATTTACAAGGAAAAATTATAAAAAAACATATAAAAACAATGTTATTAAAAAAAGATGAAAATGATGATGGATCAAATGAAAAATCTACCAAAGTCATCCACTAAGATATCAACCCAACAAAATACTTGAAATAATCCTTATTTATACCATGTTGATCATGAATACCCAAAATAATCATACTTCTTTTGATGATTCCTTGAAGAGATTAACACCAAGAATGATAGCTAGCACCTAAATCCATCAATCTTAAATAATTTTTCTTAGCAAAATATTGTATGAAATGGTTTTTGATGGTGATGGTATATACGGCAAATGAGAGAAAGAACATATGATGTATAATTTTTTTTATTTTTTTACTATGATATAATGAGAGTAAGAGTTAGAATGCAAGTGAAGAGGGACATGTGTGCCAAGACTCTTACAATATTCGGCCACCTCAAAATATGAGGCGGTGATTTTTTAAACTTGATTTATTAATTGATATTATTTGATAATTATGGTATAAATTTAAAATAAGTGGGTAGTTTTGGGGTTAACGGGTAAAAACGTAAAATATTGTAAGAGTCAAGGCGGAACCACAAAACGAAAACGTATATGATAAAAATAAAATTACATCATATGGGATACTTTTCTGAAATAATCAAAATACGTAGAGCGTGTAGACTAATATTTAGTCTAAAGCTGGGTTCACTTTTAATAAACGTTTTATTACGAACGCGAGCCAATCTATTCGGTTAATCGAAAAATAAATTTTACTCCAAAGTAAATTAAATAAATAAAGTATGGATTAAAATAATGAACTAGAATTTACGGGGTATACAATGGGAATATTTAACTACGAAAGACACGAAGATGGCTAAAACTTCTATTTACGGCTCAAGCTTAGCTATAAATGCAAAATAATTTATTCGGTAAAACCGTAAAAAGTGAAAATTTTCACAAGAGTAAGATAAACAATAGAATATGGATTAAGATAATGATCTTGATAAATACGAAATGTCACAATAAGTACACCATGATATTGGTAGATAACACTTTATTTACCAAGAAAAGAGACTCGCATATCATCATTGTCCAAATATACATGAACGACATTATATTCATATCAACTTGTCAAGAGCTTTGCGATGATTTTTCTAAAACCATGCTTGACGAGTTCGAGATGAGTATGATGGGTGAATTAAATTTCTTCCTAGGTTTACAAATCAAGCAACTAGAAGATGTCATCTTTTCCAACTAATCTAAATACATTAAAGAAGTGCTTAAGAAATTTGGTCTAGAAGACTCTAAACCTATCAAAACATCAATGTCATTCAAAACCAAACTGACCCAGGACGAAGAGGGGGAATACATTGTCAACATAAAATATCGTGACATGATATTCAATAGTTTACTCTATCTCACAGCTAGTCGGTCAGATGTTATATTTAGTGTCTGTCTATGCGACTGTTTTCAAGAAGATCCCAAATCTTCTCATCTTGAAGCTGTCAAAAGGATTTTTAGATATATTAAGGGAACAACACATTCAGGATTATGGTATCCCAAAGGACGGGAGTAGAAACAATAGTTTACGTCGACTCCGACCATGTCGGGGACTATGTCGACCACAAAAGTACTAGTCGTATGTGCACCTTCATGGGTTATTGCCTCACATCCTAGTTCTCGAAGAAACAAACTGTCCTAGCAATACCCACCACAGAAGCCGAATACGTATCCGTAGGCAAAGCATGCTAATAACACGCATTTTATACACATTTCTATATGCGTTATATGTGCTTATATATATATTTATTGGTTAATTGTATGAACTTTCGATACTTAATAGACTATATTTGCAAATGTAGGTTCATGAGACGCGTTGTAAAAGAAAACGAAAGAATACACGAAGATATGGAACTTAAACAAAGAAGTAAACTCAAGCTCTAGCTTCCCGACACCTGTCCACTGTTTTGGCCATAACTTGAGTATACGAACTCCGATTTAGTTGATTTAAATGGCCACGAAAAAAGGAAACAATTATCTACAACTTTGATTATTTGTCCAAGAGCTGAAAATGAACACAAGTACGTTGTACTTGACAATATGCGAATTTACTCTCAAAAACCTATCATATACACCCCAAATTGGTCCCCAAGTGTTCGCAAACTATAAATAAACCCTCTTTGGTGCCTGGAACTTCATATGTTACATACAACTTCATTGGAGACCTTAGAATTAGGGGTGAGTGCCCTAGGGTCCAAGGATCCATACGTCCCTTTATACCATCGTTCTACAACCATCTTGACCACGATCCACCATTGTTTTACCACCATTTCCAAACCCTAAACACCAGGTTTCTTGAACCTAAATACACCATACCACAAGGGTTAGACGATTTACACAAAATCTCTAATTCCTTTACTATATTAAACTCGTTACCAAACACACCATTTAGCGATTTGGTTGTTGATTTCCAAAGGGTTCGTGACAGCCCCTTAGGTTATTTCAGGAGGTTCATATATTGGTTGTTTATGGGAGCAATTGGTTATTGGTTTGATACTTTGTTTCATATGTGTTGGACATCAGATATGTAATATGCTATTTGGATGATTTTGCTATGACTTGTGAATATATATGCTTATTGATAATGTACCCTCCCGTCCGGCTCTAAGGCCTCCCCTTCAAGCCCGAAAGAGATCTACTCCCAATTATATCTAGAAACCATCAAATAGTTTCTAGTGGCCTTGATAGGTCTTGAATATAGGATCAATAAGCAATATAGTGTATAGTCTAGAGAAAGAAAGTAGAGAGAGAAAGAGGGAGGAGGAGGATTAGAGAAAAGATTAGAATGAGATTAAGAAAAACCTAAGACAACTAAGAAGACATACACACCCACAAATGAGGGTAAAAAAAAAGTGAGGGGTAATTTATACCTTTTATTAAAATAATGACCATGGGGAAAAAAAATTCCCCCGATTATTTTTTGTCTTTCGAGACATTTACAATTTAGCCCCTTTGACTTATAGTCTTTGACTATTTACCATCTACCTAACCTATTACACAATAATATTTCATTATTTATTACAAGACATTTATCTCAATAAGATCGTCACTTTTATCAATCCAACAAATCTACCCCCGAAGGGACGATCGTTGAGATCTCTCTTTGAATGCATGATAGCATGATCATCAATTCCTATTCGTAACAATCTCCCCCAAAGGATGATCATCTCACTTGAGACTTTGATCTTTGAACTTTGAATGCTTGCCTTGTCTTGAGGTTCTTGTTGTGTTAATAAGTGGCTTGTTTCTAATCATGCTTCTTGTGATTCTTTATCTATATCTTTTCATTTTCTTCATTCTTTGCCTTTGAGATCCTTTTCATATCAATCATTGTTTTACGCGTAATCCATTCCTTGATTTGTCTTTTGCACTTTTGACTAACATACTCATGTTTCTTGACAAGCTTACAATCTTCCTCATATAGAACTGTTTACTAGGATCAACAACTTGATGAATTTGAGAAGTTCTTTGATTTATCAGAGTTGCAGGAAGTGTAGTCTCTAAAAACTTTGTGTATGAGATATGAAGGAACATTGATTATTCAGAGTAGCGGAAGTGCATCTTGAACTTTGTGTATGAATATGAATGGAATGCATATGACGGTATTCTTTGCTTCTGAAAGGTAATGATTAGTTGATGTTCTTCCCCCTAATTGCTTCCCCCCAAATAAACAACCATTCGTATGCACATACTTCACATTCCTTCCCCCTAATTGTTGCTGCTCTATCGAAATATTCAGCTAAACACTTACTCTTCCGCCCTGATTTGCATTGATGACCATCAACTAATCAAACCTTGCTGCACCTGAATATTCGATAGTGAAGTCATGTGAGGGGTACAATCTAAGCACGAGAGACAGCTTCTAACTTCAATTCCAACAATCTCCCCTTATCATTATTGTGACATCATAAGTAACCTTGGTAATCCAACACTTCACTTGAATAAATCAAGGAAATGTTGTGTTTCTGTTTTTCGAAACAAATTCCGAAAAAACACATAACTAACTAATCACTTAGAAATACAAGTTAACACTAATTGAATCATTAAACAATCATTTTCAAATTAGTGACCTACGTTCAGCGTTAGCTTTGATGTTAGCACTGGTAGGATTTCCATTCATTCATTGTGAAATACTAAATATAAGTATCACTCTTGAATGTTCTGGCAATGTCACTAAGACATGCAATACACATGAGACATATAAGCACTTTTACTTTTTGTATCTTTGATGTTTGATACAAATGTACTTTTGTGTCTTTATGTGAGATTAATGAATTGGATCCATTTTGGCTCTAGACTCGAGCATAAGTGGCTGTTTTTGGTTTTTTGTGATTCCGGAGGCTGGAGCAGATTGCTACATTTTCAAATATCAATCAAATTCTCCCGAGTGAGACGATGTCAATAGATTATTGGGCCCCGTTTAATCTCCGTGACACATGGAAACAACGAATTCTTGCTTGAGAGAAACCTTGAGTGGTTGGGAAGGGTTTTGTGCAATGCATCAATGGTCCATGATTGTCTTTCTACTCTTCAATACCAAATATCAACTTTGTGATATGCATAGAATAATGTATAACCCCGAGTTTTAGAGGTCTTCTTCTTTTCAAACCCCTTTATCCATATTTTTTTTTCATTCTTCAACACCCCTCAATGTTAAACTAACGCTTCCTCATTATCATCTGTGTTGTATTGTTCCGATGATAACTCACTTAGTTTACATATCCTATTCACATTCTACTCTATCATGACCTAAGACCTATAATCAATCTATGGAATTTCCCTGGGTAGATCCCTCCGTTTCTGATTGGATCATAGGGATAAATACATAACCTTACCAACGTATATCTTCTTTATCAGGCGAGTGTAGTTGGTTGATGGGTATTTAAATCGAAACATAAACCATTTGAAAAAATCAATCAAGTGTTTGATATAAATCAAAACATTCACACTGCGAAAGTTTCATCATCACCTTTTTTGAGAAATACCCCCGCTACACATGTGCATTGAATCAAAAATATTTCACCATTTAAAATGTATTTGCACTATAGAGGAAAAGTTGATTGCACTTTGAGTCATTTTAAGATCACTTTATATTCAAACACACTAAGCATTTATCTTTCTTGATCACATTTTAATCAATTTCCCCTTCCACCCTCCAAAATAGCATACCAAAATGATATTTATGATATTAATGGATTAAAATTAGATAAAGAGATTTTGGAAAACACACGGGAGAAAACATATATAACATGAATATGCATTTGGAACCTTTTTGAATGTTCTAAACCAAATTTGAAAAATAAGTTGCGTCAAGGTATATAAATATCTAAATGAATGGTTCAGTTAATTGCTCACTCCTCACCTGTAAATCTCTGGAAATGGGTCCGTAACCGGACCACAATCTTCACCATTTTCACGCTTATCGATATAAACATACTTGACCACAACTTCTTTTAAATCGATTATTATTTATTTGTTCAAAACATTTTCATTTGTTTACCATTTTGCTTGAGCTCAAGATTTTGAATATCTTAAATGAAATAGCTCAATCCAAGAATTGTAAAAACTTTTCCGATTGTGAAGGATAAATGTACAAAAATGTACACTTTCCTTTATTTGAAGAATGAGTCCCTTCATCATCACTGAGATGTTGTGAGAACTCATCATTAGCAGGTTGAGACATTTTGTAAAGAATTGTAGGAGAGTGTTTGTTTGTGGTTCTAGTGATTCTTCTTACTCAGAGTCCCTCTATTGGCTCTGATACCACTTGTAGGTCCTTGGTCTTGGATCTATATAGCCTTTGTAAGACAATAGCTAACTTGAATAAATCCAAATCAACTATGTGAGAGACACTGACTATGAATATCAAGTGTTAATGCGGAATCTTAACACAAGAATTAAGAAGAACAATAATACTAATTTTGCTATTGATTTCTATTAAGCTTCAATGCTTCTATTCGATATATAAAACTCTATGCCGTAGGGTTCCTTTTATACACCAAGGAAACCCTAGAAGGCTTTACAAAACGTGTGAAAGGATAATGCATATCCTTTCCTAAGATATCTCCTAAAATATCTCTAAAATAACTATTACCTCTATTCTGTTACATAAACAGACTTAACTACATACGACCAATACTAACTATAGTACTGCCACTCAACCAATACTAACTATAGTACTGCCAGACTTAATTTAGTACTGCCAGACTTAACTTAGTACTGCCAGAACTAACTAATACTACCAGACTTAACTGTTATACTACCAGTATTAAGTATTTTACAATATATTTCCCAACAATCGTTAATGACTATAGCTGAGAATTCAGCTTCCACAGAGCTAAGGTCATGAAGATCGTCATCAATCCTGATCTTTCCGATGTAAAGATGTTGAGTTCCAACGAGGGCTTGAAACCGGTGTTTCATTTGAAAACAGCTCTCGTGGAATCAACGGAGATTTAAAATTCCTCTTGATATTCCATTGATTTTTGAAACTCGGTGTTTCAAATGGAGTTTTAAATCTTGTTGACGAAGAAGATTTCCATTTGTTAATGTCATTTGATGAAACATCCTGAAAATTTGTTTTGTTTGAAACTCTTCCTTTCTTGTTGATGGTTGAAGCAAAATCATTCTTGTTTTGCATCGAAAGCATTTCTGATATGGAATATTTGAAAGATTTTAAATGACTTTGCTTTGGTCTCCAAACTTGTTTTACCGGTGTAAAACGAGAATGTGGAGTGACAAAAACTTGATTCTTTCCTTTTAAAGTATTTGTCTTAAAACTCTTTTGAAAAGTAGATGCTCCAAAAGTTTGAGATTCCTTAATTGGCCTCCACACTTGTTTTACCGGTGTAAAACACGAGTGTGATGTTTCAAAAGATTGATTATTTTCATTTGAAGCTCTTGTCTTAAAACCCTTATGAGGAGAAAATGTTTCAAAACTTTGAGATTTCTTAGAAAACTTCCTATCTTTTTGTAAAGAATAGGTTGTAAACTGAGAAACCCTTCGTGAAAACGGTTTTGAAGATTCACCCGTGTGAACCTTTTCCAAAACACTTTCTTTAGGTTTTGAAGCTTTTGAAACATTGATGTTCCATTTTTGCCGATTAAGAGAATCAAACTTCACTTTTAAAGCATTATATGAAGTCCTCAACTCATGATATTCTTTTTGACAAGAACGAATATCTTGAGATGCCAATTTTGATTCCAAATATGCAATTCGTTTTAAAAGCTGATCTTTTTCATTTTTAGGCAAAGACTGTGTAGTGACTGGATTTGACAAACTCTTTTGCACATCAACTTTGGGAGTAAACCATGATTTTGAAATTTGAGAGTTTATCAACAATTTATTAACTGATGGTTTTCCCAAAATTGAATGTTTATCAAACTTAGTTTGCACAGACTTTCCTTTCAGATTTTCCAATTGAGTTCTCAAATGATTAATTTCTTTCAAAAATTGATCCTTTTCAGCTTTAGAATCATCAACCTTACGAGCCAATTGACGTTCAAGAACAACTTTCATTTTTTCAAGTTTTTCAAAATACGCCTCAAATTTAGCAGTTCTTTTCGACAATTCAAGCTTGACATCATTAAAATCTTTTGTTTGTTGAGTTAAAACCTTTTCAAGCTCGACAAACTTTGTTTGAAACTCACATTTTGCATTATCACAAATATTCTCCCCCGATCCCTTATTAAGTTCAGAAATATCCAATTAAGACTTCAGATTTAAAACTCACATTTTTGAAAAATTCAATCTTTTCGAGAATGTTATTGAACTTAGTTTCAGCAAATTCAAACAATTGAAACTTCAGATTTTCTGCTTCGTTTTGTGTTACATTTGAAGTTTTTGTTTGAACCCGCGACTTTTTGATTGAATCAAACAAGTTTTTGTAAGTCAACTTCAAGTGTTCATTCTCCTTAATTAATGACGCCACTCGATATTCCAACTCAATGTTTTTAGTTTCAATCTCATCAAAATCGTCCTTAACTTTGACTTCATCACATTGTTTAGTCTCAACTTTTGACCTTTGAACCGACTCAAACAAATCTTTATAAGTCTGTTTCAAATGAGCATTCTCGAGTTGTAATGATGCCATAAAATTCTCATTTTCTTTTTGCACTGTTTTCAAAGAATTATTTTCTCGAGACTTGTGTTGAAGTGCGATTTCAAAAGCAATACTCTTTGCCTCAGATTTTGACAAATCTTTTTCCAATTCAACAATTCTTTTTGACAATCCCTGTGTGACTTCAAATGCATCATTACAAACCGTATCAGCTGTTTTACTCTCATTTGAAACATCTTTTGACTCTTTTGAAATTCTTTCAATTTCATCATGTAAATCCTTATTCCTTATTTCCACACAAGAAGTTATGACAAGATTCTTGATATCTTCAGTTAAGGATGCTTCCAAAAGTTGATCTTTCAACAAATCATTTTGATTCTCAATTTCATCAAGATAGACATCATTTTGCTCAAACGCATCTTTCATTTCTTTTATATCCCTTTGAAATAGATTCTGAAAGTCATCAAAGTAAACCTGTAATTCATTAAGAAGTGGTTTGACTTTTTCTCGACAAAAATCATTACGTTCTATCTCTGCCTTTGATGTGTAAAAAATGCTTTCCCTTTTACTGTTCTGGTGTATTAACAGAGACAGCTTTTCAAATCCAACTTTTATATTGAATAATTCGTTGATCAAAGGTAACTCACTCGGCATGGTTTTTGTTTCCAGAATCTTAACAAAGGGAATAGAATAAGGTGAAGAACATGTTTGCTTAACAGAAGGCTCAGAAAGCTGTTTTTGAGGAACAAACTCTTTATAAAGTTTGTTCAACTTTTCGTAATCGATTGGTTGAATCTTTAACTCTTGAATTTTTTCATCTTTTTGAAACTCATTCATTTTTAATTGACTCTTTTCAGCATCCTCAAGAGTTTCCTCAGAATCAAACACATGCAGTTGTTCATTTTTATCACAAAGTTCATAAGCACGATACAACTTAGGAATTTTAGCATAAGCTTGTGAAAGAACACAAGAACCGTTATATCCCACACCCGACTTACGTAAGTTATCCCGAAAAGCTTTTTGTTCATTTGTAAGCAACCGAAGTGTGTCAGTTGATCTGCCCATTTTACAAACAACATTTTCAAGATCTTTGATTTTAGCTTGTAACTAAAGAATATCATCAAGATATTTTTCCTCTTTGTTACACTGTGTTTGATTGAAAATCTTTTGTGTCTTTTGATATTCCTCTTTTTGTCTCTTATAATCCTTGACATCTAACTCTAATTTATCTCGTTGTTTTTCTAGATCTCGAATGATATCTCGATCACGAACTAATTGAGACTGAGCTTGTTTATTATAACGTTTTGCCCGTTCATCAGCCTCAAGAAATTCTTTCAGATAATTATTATCCTTGTTAATACCTTCCAAAATCCGATTTCTTTCCTTATACAACTCAAACTGACTAGTTAAAGTCGTGTTTTGTTGTTGGACTTTTTGAGCAAATAATCGTTGTTTTTCAGCTTCCTGAGCAAAGCGTATTATTTCCTCGTTTGATCTCATTTTCCTTATTTATCACAACGAACCCAAGTAATTTTCAACACAAAACCAAAAATCCAATCCAAAGAATCTACCACAACTACGTATCGAAAATGAGAAACCTATAGTAACTTCAAAATCGATGAAAACGAATAATGAAGCACTAATCTATTACAACTCGATAATCAAACGAATACAAAGAAAACGAATACCAAAAAAATGATAAAATCCTATCACACCAAATTTGATGAAACCGAAAGTGTTGTTATAGGTTCGAGAAACAAGGAAATACACTTTCAATAGAACAAATTCAGTATATTATGTGCGACCCAAAATACAAATAGTTCTACAATTTTTGGTATAAGACCCAAATGAGCACACACAATTAGATATCAAGCCCAACTGATCATTTTATCAACAAACTCGGCCCAACTGATCATTTTATGGATTTTCGGTAGAACACTCACAAGACCAATATAATCTTTCGATATTACTTATTGGCCCAAATCCAAAAAGGTC
>BQNB010111296.1:0-22382 GCA_026074375.1 Tanacetum coccineum
TAATTTCATGTAAAGTAAACATCCAAGATGAATGTACAATCAATCAAAGCACATGTACAAGTAATATAACATCTCATTTGAATATACTTTCCCTCCAAAAATAAGGTACAAGTCCTTTAAAGCTTAATGTACAAGTCATTAATGCACGATATCCAAAATAACTGTTTTACCTCCGTTTTCCTAAGAAATCTTGTACAATCTATTAAGTACAAGTTACAAGCAAGTCATGCACTTCATTTACAGTCCATATTCATTCTCATTTCATAAGATTTCATGAAATCAAATCTAGAAACCCTAAACCGAGCTAGTTTCTAAACCATGACCCGTTTCTTGGTTTTTATCCGTTTTAAACCTAAACCATTACTCAATTATGTTGTAAATACATAATTTACAACTTTACAAGTCATATTCCATCATTATATCACAAATGTATACGAATTAATCCATGAAAACCCTAAACGAACCCTAATTCCAACTCGCGACCCATTTTCTCATTTCTACCCATTTTAAAACCCGAACCACTAATCAAATATTGTTGTAAACTCTTAATACAGGTCTTACAATCCTTAATCTATCATTACTAATTAAATGTACATGAAAATTTAACCAAAAACCCTAACATGTGCTCAAAATGACCCGTACACCTTTTTGGCTAGTTTTACCCATTTTATCAAGCAACCATGCAATCAAGCACCACAATGACTCACCTCCTTCACCTACAAGTTGATTACAAGTACCTTAATTCATTTCTTAATCACCAAGTTGGCCACATGTTCTTTTTTTCTTTCTATTTCAGCCGCGGCACCACAAGAGACCTCCACCATGCTTTGCTACATTTCTAGCTTATCCTAATCAAACCATAGCCCCTAAAACTCAGTCCCTAGATTCTCCACATCACCCACCACCTGTCCAAGACTTAGGCATAAATCCTCCTTGGCCACCAAGGCTCATACGAGTATAAATAGGGGTGTTATGCCTTCATTCTAACTCATCCCCACATCTTCTTTCTATAACCCACAATAGCAGTAAATATTTGCTCAAGAAGGTCCTAAGAAGTCCCAAGACCAGAAGTGAAGCAAAGAAACTAAGAAAAGAAGCCCCGGAGTTGTTATTCTAGGCGTACGACCCATTTCGACCCCATTCGACCCGTTTTCAAATATTTAAGCTCAAACCCAAGTTCTATGATCTTCAAACCTGCTCCTATAATCTTATAATGTTATAATGATCATGTTCATGCACTTGTTAAAGAATCTAAGCTCAAAAATCTATTTGTTTTCCTTTTTGATCCAAAACCATACCCCTAAACCCTAATTTCTTGTTTTTCTTAAATTTAAAAGTTATAATGGTTAAAAATTGTTATAATCTATCTTAACTAATGTTATTATAACCACTTTATCAAGTCTTGAAGGAATTTGAATTAAAAACCTACACGTTTTCGTTATAAAACCCTAATTCAACCCGTTTTGATTTCTGGCTTAACGAATCGTTAATCTGAACTTTCGTTACGTTAAAACATCATATTTTAGCTTATATTAATAAGCTATAACCTGCAAGTTACTTTTCATATTGAAAAATATCATTATTATGGATTTTGGACTTGTTTTGTAAATATTTTTATGCAAGGGGTATATATCGTAACTTTCTAAACTTATAACTAAAGGGACTGAAAATGTCATTTTATTAAAGTTATAACTATAGGGGTCTATTATGTCACTTTCCAAAGTACAAGGTTTACTTTGTACATTTTTTAAACTAGAAGGACCAAACTTGTAAAAGTGAAAACTCCAAGGGTATATTTTGCCATTTTTCATTCTTAAGGGTCTTAAATGTAACATTTTGAAAAAGTATAAAAATGTGTTCAAAACCTTATTAGACATAACTTTAATTAACGCTTGACGTGCTTATCATTTCCAGTTATTGAATAAAACGCTTAAAACCGATTATGTTATAACTATTATATAATTCATCATCGATGTGCTTTTAAAAATCCTATCCCGAATCTATATCGTACCACAATACTAGGGAGCTTCATATTAAGGGGTTTCATCTTGGTATTACGTTCTGACTGAGTTGTTGGGTTTACGATTTAAAGTGCCCTAGCTCCTCAAACGTTTACTGAATGACCTCTGAATTATGATGGCCCGAACGGTGATACAATAATTCCAAACTCTCCAATCAAACTCATAACAATATTAAACTATTAAAACCAAAGTTCTAGAGTACAATCTTCCTAAGACTTGACATATTTACTCAGGTTGCGTGACGTGGCTGTTTACTATCATTTTGCTATATCAACCTTCCCTGTTAAGATTGTGATAAAGTCGTCAGCTTTCATTTTGGAATATTTATTACAACTACCTATCAGGTGAAGTTCATAACCTCGCCTTTACTTATTTTACATGTTTTATAAACCCGCGAGGGGGATACATGCTTGTTACAAACTCTATTACATACTCGTTTATCTTATAACAATGTGATTGCTTTTCAAGGACTTAGTGAAGTTCATAACCTCGCCTTTACTTATTTACATGTTTTATAAACCCGCGAGGGGGATACATGCTTGTTACAAACTCTTTTACATACTCGTTTATCTTATAACAATGTGATTACTTTTCAAAGACTTAGTGAGTTCATAGCCTCACTTTTTAATCTCTTTAATGTTTCATAAACCCGTGAAGGGAGATACATGCTGTAAATTATGAATACAAGTGTTTTTCCAGATGATATGCTAATCTGATATACCATTACAGCTACTGTCTAAGTTACATTATGCCAAAAGTCCCTCATTATCATGGACCATTAATCACTTTCGGGTGAACGCGAATATTGTGGATAGATCTATCGGGATTGACGAATCCTGTTTGTGTTAGCCGGATAGGTAACCAAACACACTATATTTGAATTTCATAGGTATATGGCAATTACCTACACCGAGGGCCATTATCTCTCTCTCTCTCTCTCTCTCTCTCTCTCTCTCTCTCTTTATATATATATATATATATATATATATATATATATATATATATATATATATATCACATCATTTTGGGTATATATATACACTAGTCAGTTTGTGTGCCATGAGCTTAGACCAGACAAGGAACAAGACCAAATCAGACCAAACAGACCAAACAAGATGATAACGCAATAATACGCTGTTACTATGATAATTGTATTCGTTGCAATTATTACAAATAACGGGTATATAATAACGTGACCCAAGATCATAACAATACCATTTTCATAATAATTGTGTTTGTATAATTATTACACTATGACTTGTATTCAAACTATTTATCAAACCTATGAATTTCACTCAACCTTTGTGTTGACTTTTTAGCATGTTTATCTCAGGTAATTGAGCAACTTACGGCACGGAGTGACTGGGACTTGAAGGATGCTGAACTGTTATCATTCACACAGATGTAACTAGATTTTTGGGACCTGCCTTTGTCAAAACTCTGATTTGAAAGAATGATATCGTATCTTTTGAACAAACCGTCTCTTTTGGGTCATTTTCTTGATTATGATTGTTTGTTTCATGATGTAAGACCAGGATTAGATTCTGCTGCTATATTGTAAAAATAGGGGTGTTTCATATTAGTTTAGTTCACGTTTGTGATAATCATTCATCTTTTATATCTTATGTTGTGTGTTATGTGTATCATATGTGTATGATAAGTTAGTATTTAGGCCACAAAATACATAGTGTGTTAGATTGTTATTTTCTCGGAAGTAGAACTCAGGTATTTAGCTTAGTACCAGAAAACAGTGTAAGCGACGTATACGATTTCTACCGCACTAAGGATGCTTGTTGAAATAGTGAAGATAACTCTTTGTTGGGTACTTGGGGAGTGGAGTAGCGCGAAGAAGAGCTTCATAGCCGAACCACTATAAATCATTGTGTCATCGGTTTGATATTTCTTATCTTTACTTGTTCATATTTCATAGATTATTTATTTACTTATTGCAATATCTATCATATACACTTGTGTATATCTCTTGAGTTAACATAAGTCGACAATCTAACTTTTAATTTTAAAAAGGTAAAAACTATTCAACCCCCCTTTTAGTTTTCACACAGTCTAATCAAGGTTATCGGCAAGAATACATGAAGGAGATTATGGTTAAAAGAGCTAATGGTGAGTAATCATAGCTCACAGAAACATATTACAAGTACTTACACAAGAATGACATTGAAGATATGTATATGATGTGCATAAATGGATAGATTAAAGATTATCGGCAAACTAGATCTCTAAAGTCATTGATTCTCTTTATCAGAAGTTGTGTCATCTAGGAAAGAGTTCATGATTATCAGCTGGGTTTGGAAAGCTATCAATAGAAAGTCAATCTTACTGTACCAACTCTCACATTCCCTGGTATTAAAAAAGAGAAAAACTATACCCATTTACTTTGATCTTTAGTTGGCTGATTTTTGAAAACATAAAGAAAGAAAAACAGGGATTTTGGGTATTAAAGAGATCCCTAAAGTTATGTGATGCCGACATAAAAAGGGTTTTGGAGAAGGTGTATAACTTTTTTACTTGGTGTGAAGCATGGGTATGCAGAACCCAGATCTCAGCAAAGTACGATGAAGAAACAATGATGTTCATGGACCATCAAAATCGTCACTTTTTTTACATCTATATCCCATGTTTCTTACCCATTTTTATATAATTATTGCATGAATTGGTACTTAATTGATTATATTTGTAATTTGTAGTAATTATGAAGTACTTTGTGACGATTAGCTAAAAGGCACACATTATGGAGCTAAAATGAAGAAATTTGAAGAAACTGTTTTAACTGACTATATGCTGTATCCATCAAGGAAGATATGGCGTATATGTGCATGCACTTCATAAGAAACCACGAAGACCTATACGCCGTATCCAGGATCTACTATACGTCATATCCAAGATATAGTAATTAAATATTCTGGAAGATATTAAACATGGTCCCTACTCCAAGAAAACTCCCACTATGCTATATTGACCTCAACCAATATGTCGTATCGAAGAAATTCCAGACACAATAAATAGAAAACCTAAAAACGAGTTTTAAGTATGCTTGATCATATTTTCGATACCCTAACCACAAAAGTTGATTTTCAAAAGACAAGAAGAGTAGAAGAGGTCAAGCAAAGCTACTAATTCCATAGGAAACACCTTGTAATCCCCTATACTCTAATAATAATTTAATTTTTGGTATCATTCGTTTAACTCGGTTAGTTTACCTTGGTTGATTGATTATTCTAGTATTAATTACAATGGTTAAGGGCTAATACCATTAGGTATTAGCCATGATTATGAAGATTTAAATGTTTGGTTTGTTTATATTAACTGCTTAATTTATCGTTGGTCGTTGTTTATGTTTATCAATTTATACTTGTTAACGTGCTTTTGTATGCGACCTACTCATTCAACCAGATCTAGTAAGACGGACCAAGTTAAGCTAGATTAACTGGGATAGCTCTCCATATAGCGATTTATATATCTAGAATCATAGGATCACAAATAATGACCTATCTTTATCATTGGTTTATGTGAACAAGTTGGACTAGCAGGTGACCAGGGATCAACAAATAGCGTACTAATTCCTTTGGTATAGACTCGGTTAGTGTTCTCTAGAATATAAAATTGTCGTTAAGTAGTAAGTGGTAAAGTCCCCGATGGGGCTAGGTTTAATAAGATACATTTATTAATCTCCTAAGATAGATTATAATTCGACAAGTTGGGATGCTTCTATGTGGGTATACGTTTAATTTGGGACAGGAATTTTACAGTGTCTAGGTTTTTAGGAAGAAGTATTGCATAATTTTGGAATGATATGCCGCGTCGAAATAAGCCATCATTGAAATAATTAAACAAAAACCTGTGTTTAATTTGGATTAAATCCATGGTTTAATACAAGTTTCAAATAATTGGCTAGACCGCTCTTCTATCTTTTGATTATTTGTTGTGTATGTTATTGTGTTTTAAATTTATCTAAGTCACCACCAAACTTATGCCAATCTCTCCGACTGAAACCCCCCTTTTTATCCGTTAGAATTAGGTTTAGCATAGGTTTAACATAGATTAGAATTAATATAGTTTAAATTAACTTAATTTAGTTAACCAAAATATTGTTATTAGAATAAAAGATTAAGCTCTCGCTCTTGTGATGGACACTACTTACCAACGTAGCTACATCTGATCGGAGTACACTGCCAATTAAAGTGTTTATTTAGGTAAAAGTCAGCAAACTATAATGTAAAGCTTGATATTTAAATAACAAACCTACTCAACGACACATCAAGTTTTTGGCGGCCGCTGCGGCGCTCTCGCGCGCTCTAATTGCGCGCAATCTCGCGCTCTTTTATTTACTCTTCGCGCGCGGTTTTTAAACACTAGATTAAATTAAAACCCCTAGAATTGAGTGTAATTTAAATTAGTGTAAACTTATGTGTTTTTAATTGTTTTTGTTTGTTTGTGTGTTTGTTTGTTTTTGTGTTTGATTTTTACATTGTATATTTTGTATATTGTGTGTTTGTGTGTTTTTTGCATTGTTACAGTCTGCTCTAACTTTTTGAGTCAAATATTTAATACGACGTATTCATCTTCTTGGATACGGCGTATAAATCTTTCTAAACCGATACAGCGTATTAGACTCTAAACATCCATACGGCATTTTTAGTTTACTGAATACGGCGTATTTGTCTATTTGACTGTTATCTTTCCTAGCTATTTTATTACAGGAACTGGACGACCCCAACATCCCCAAATTACTATAGAAGCAGTATTTCAGGGCTTGAGGAAGAAAAAGATCGTCAGGCTGTGGGTTAAGGCGTATAATGTGAAAAATGCTAGGTGTATAACTGGGAAACTGCTACGTATGGAAAGATCTGGTATGATGAAGACGTTCACGACCTCAGATCCGTTGAAATCAAATTCCTAGCTATAGCCTTTAATGAAAAAACACTTTCTTGTGAACCCACTTAACAATGAAATTGACTTTAGAATATCAATTGATGAATCCGACGATGAAGATTACACGGTGATTTATGACAAAAAATTCATTTTCCTATAAAATTATTTATGTCAATGATTTAAAAACAGATTCGAAAAATGATAATGATAAAGTTAATATGCCTTTGCTTCAATCACCCGAGCCTAAGGTCAGTTATTTTGATGATTTAGACTTCTTTAAAGATTTTGAGAATGAATTTCCAGCCATTGTTTACAATGATGCTCTAACGTCTAAATTAGATTTCTTAACTGAACCTACTGTAAGTCCTCAACATATCGATGAATTTAATTTGAAAGATGAAACATCATTGTCCGAATGTGATGAAGAGGAACAAAACATTTTAAACTTTAATGTTCTATTTCCTTTTAACGTAATTTATCCCGATGATTCAAAATCGGATAAGGACAATGATGATGATAAAATCGATATCAAACAGTCTTCGGGGGATATGTCTGTCAAACCATTACCTGATTTAATAAATACCGATGTTGGTGCCTATGCACATGGGTCAAATAAGCTTTTGGAAACAAGTCATGATACATCTAATAAATTTTTCAATACTGAAACTTTATCAAGGGATTAAATATTAAAATCGTGACTTGGAATTATCTTACCAAAGGGATGTCATTCATTTTCCTAATCAAGAATTTGTATGTGCCATTTGGCATCCCGTTCGACCCCAAATTGTTTTATTAGGATGGGATTAAATTGAGGCAAGTCTAACTTAAAGACTTTTTTGTAAACAAAAGTGCTTGCCGGGAGACAACCAGGAATGTATTTTCAATTTTTATCGAGTCTGTCTTCCCAGACTATCTATACGGCATATCCAAACCCCATGGATACGGCGTATTGACTATCTGGACGTTATCCAGTCTTTATTTACAGCACAGTCTATACGACGTATTCATTAAAAGAATACAGCGTATTCGACACGGGTTTCAATACGGCGTATCCTGGGGTATGGATACGGCGTATCGACTTCCTGTATAGTTTTAGGTATTTATTTCGAGTCTAACCAAACGAATACACGAAGATAGAATTGCATTCGTTTTTCCTATCATTTACACAGGGCCTCGTGAAAGAAATATCGACGAATATTGGTGGAGGATTTACCTAGAGATCTTGAAGTGTTAGAGTCTTGAAACTTCAAGACGGTTGTTCAACACATAATCTTGCTCATAAACGTAAATCGGAAAATCTACCGAGTAATTATCAGGGGAGTTTCTCATTCTAATTCTTTTTAATTCTCGTATTTAATGTTTTATCTATACAACGAGGACGTTGTATAATTCAAGTGGGGGATGGAATTAGAATGTTTACTTGTCCTATTTTTCACACTAAAATGCTTAAATTATGTTCAAATTTAAAAAAAATCAAGCATGCTTTTGTGAAATTACTTCTTGATTACCATAACTGCTCTCCATTAACCTACTGTTAGTTTTTGTGAGAATTTAGCCTATCCGTTTTCCAAATGTTTACTAAATTTCCACAAAAAGATGAGTGTTGCCGTGTGATGATGTAGTAAGACTTTAGACTTGGCTTGGTATTTCTATTCGAGACCACAATATTGAGTATTATGGATTTAATTGGAGGTCAAGCTAGTAACTTGTTTTACATTGGTAAATTTTTAGGATATACACTCCAAAAGCCTATCCTGTTGTTTATTATCTAACTACACGGTTAGTTAACTCCAGTTTAAACCATTTTCCACTATCATCTTTAGAGTGACGATCCCACTAGAATTAACCCGTTATAGAGCTGATCCTTTAGGATCTACACCAATTATTTGTTTCGTACACCCTCTACATCTTAACCTACCCTGGTAGATTAAGTTTCAATTATAATTGCTAGTTGCTTAAAGTGTTAAAGTTTGTATTTCCCGAGTCTATTTTGTGTCCTTTTTCATATATTTGGTTACGGTTGGAAATTTGCAAATAACATTGCAAATATGAGAATGTATATTATAGTCAAATACTAATGTGATTTTACTACCATCACAATAATGGTGGAGTCCGAGACGTAGGAACTGTCGAAGGATTTATCCGCCGAACTTATTATGATCGTGAAGATGGTGAAACTACACCGAGATTTGAAGCATAGTTGTTAAAAAACAAAAAAAATGAGAAAAATTGCAACACAAAATAAGAAAGAAAGTTTGTAGATAATCGTTTCGCAAAAGAAGAACATACGAAGGAATTCACGAAAGAGATCAATTATTCATTGATACATCTAAAAAATCAACGATGTAAAGTATTGTACAAAGTGGAAGATATCTGTAACCACCCATTCTTTACATATGTAGCAGGCGGAAGCTAATCTGGGGTATTACTTCAAGGTACAACAGTCATAATCATAGAAAACGAATAAAAAAGAGTCGTTTATGAAAATAAGTTATCATTCATTATTTCTTCAGAGTTTTTACAAACGAGAGGTTCCCAAAATCTATACAATAAAGTTTGAATGATAACGGTTTTTCCTATCTCTGTCCTCGCCACTCTGATAGCCATTTGTTACTCTGAGATTAAAAACATGCTAAAAAGTCAACACAAAGGTTGAGTGAAATCCATAGGTTTAAGTAATATAATTTGAATGCAAATGCGATATTTGGGTTACGTTGATATACACCCAGTATTGAAAACATATTTATTATTGCCATTAGCTCATGAATCCGAAGCCTTAGGGTATGGTGATACGTTATAGCCCCTGCGGGTACCTTTGCCAAAATACCCGCGTGATTTCTAATGATGTGCAATTGGTTACACGTAACTGGGTACACCAACGGGGAGTCCAGCCCAAATAGATCTATTAACTTCCATTCGTGCTCTAATAAAGGAGGAGTAATTATACGGTCATGATTTTGAGGACCTTAAAGGGCACAAAGCAGTTTCTAGGCAAATAGTAAATTGAAATAGCATACAAAAATAATTGCATTCATGTTTATAGCATGTATCCCCCTCGCGGGTTTATAAAACATTTGAAATATTGAAATGCGAGGCTATGAACTCACCTGAACAGTTATAGGGAAATTGATAGCAATGTATATGAAATGAATAGTAACGGCTTCGTCACGGGTAACCTGGGGTAATATATTGTCAAGTTTCTTAGTTTGATTGAATATGTAAGATTTTACATTGATGTTGGTTTTGATATTAAAAAATTATCATAACACCGTTCGGGCCATCATAATTCAGAAGTCATTCAGTAAACGTTTGAGGAGCTACTGGCTACTGTAAATCGTTATAACCCAACAACCTCTTGTCTAGAATTGTAATACCAAGATGAAACTCCTTAATATGAAGCTCCCTAGTATTGTGGTATGATATGAATCCGGGACATGATTTTTGAAAGCACATCGATGATGAATGATATAATAGTTATAACATAAGCAGTTTTAAGCATTTTATTCAATATCTGGAAATGTTAAGCACGTCAAGCGTTAATTAAAGTTATGTATTGTAATGTTTTGAATGTGTTTTTATACTTTTTCAAAATGTTACATTTTAGACCATTGAGTGTTGAAAAGTAGCAGAATATACCCTTGGAGTTTGCACTTTTACGACTTTGGTCCCTCAAGTTTAAAGAAGATATACCAAGTAAACTTTGTACTTTAAAAAGTGACATAATAGAACCTTTAGTTATTAACTTTGATTATAATGACACTTTTAGTCCTTCCTTTTAGTTACTAAATTTCGGAAAGTTACGATAATCATACCCCTTGCTTTGGATAATTTTTAACAAAACTTCGTCCAAATTGCATGCATGCTATATTTTAACATTTCAATAGATATTTATAAGTTATAATAGACTAAAATATGAAGATTTAACACAACGCAAGTTTAAATTAACGATTCGTTAAGCTAGGAAGCAAAACGGGTTATATTAGGGTTTTAAAATGAAAATGCGCTGGTTTTAAGCTCAACTTCTTTCATGACTTATCAAAGCACTTATTTTAATGTTAATTTAGAGCTTATTGGGATTGATTATACAATAGTTTACAAGCTTAGCTTAGAGATAAGCAAAAACATGAAATTGGGTTGCGGTGTGTCGGTTTTTAGATCTAAAAGGTTATAACACATAGGTTTTTGAGTTCAAAGTTTTATACTTAGGATCACTTAGGATCAATTAGAGCAAATGATTGATTCCTATTGTAAGGGGTTTTAGGGAGGAAGTGGAGGGATGATGAAAAATGAATGGTTTTGGTTGCTATTTATAGGTAAAAATGACCATTAAGCTTCAAGGAACTTGTATGACTATGGTTAGGACACATAAGGACCTAGAAGGTTGATGAGGAGGGGCTAGTACGTGTGTTGGTTAAGCTATGAAAACTAGCTGGTGGGTGTGTACCCCATTCTCTTGTCGTGGATAAACCAAGAAGAAAAAGGTATGTTAAGAACGTTTGTGCCATTTTTAAAACTATATTAGGTAAAGAATATTTGTGTGAGGTGCTTGTAAGCTGCTTTAGGTACTGAAGTAGCTTAGTCATGGAGGTGCTTGATTGCAAAAATATTGGTGAAAATGGGTCAAAATGAAAGAAAGGTGTATACGGGTACATTTAGGGCTTATTAGGGTTCGGGTTAAGTTTTCTAGCTTGTAATTCATATACATTTGATTAGGAATGATAGGTTACTGATCCTAGGACTTATATTAAGGGATTATAATCAAAATTTTATAGGTGGTTTAGGTTAAATGGACTTTAGAAAAATGAGTAAACGGTAGTTCAAAATAATATTAGGGCACAATTTGGGTTTTTGGAATTTTATTTGTCTTGTATAATTATTGTAGAATGGTGAAATGATGATGGAATATGATTGATAATATTGTAATTTATATTATTACAACTTATTTGGGTGTTGGTTTGGGTTTACAATGAATAAAAATCAAGAAATGAGTCATGGTTTAGAAACTAGCTCGGTTTTAGGGTTTAGGGTTTTAAATTAGGGTTTTGAGTGCAAAAAAAGATGTATGAAAGCTTTGAAAAGAATAATTAGGGTTTTACGCTTGGATAATGACCGTGTAGTGCTTGTACACAAGTTTATGGGTGAGAAATGAGGATTTAAATTATAAAAAAACAGGAAGGTTAAAACGGCTCTATGTTTGGAGATTCATGCTTAATGAATGTGTACACTGAGCTTTTTAATGACTTTGTACTTGATTTGAGAGAGATTTTATATTTCAAATGAGATAGTTTTATTACTTGTACTATGCTTTATTAGCTTGTTCATTCATTTAGATGTTAATCCTGTCATGGAATTAGGGTTTAAAGGCATATGATAACGGTTTAAAGCCCGTTTTGATATAACGTTGCGAATGATACATTATAGGAATAATGTACTTTGTAATAATGATATTATGATATTGACTTGACATATTATGATGATTGCTTGACATATATGAAGATATGATTGCCATATGTAGGTTGCCTGAGCCCGTTAACTTTAGTTATGTGATTCGATAAAATATATATAATATATAATATCAAATAGTAATAATAGTAATAGTATAGAGAGTATCCCGTTAGATAAGAAAATTACTTTAGGAAACGTAAATAGTCTATTCTTTCGAGTGTCGTTTTCCACGGCGAGAAGAGATGGAATATGAATAGAAATTCACGAGGAATGTTTCGTTGAATGCTTTGTTGAATGACAAATAGTTTGGTTTTTTTTTGGTTTTTTTTAAACTAAAAATTTAAATAAACTATAGAAAAACAATAGGATAGCAAATAACAAGCAAATTAAACGAAGGAATGCAATTTTACTTTATCCATGATAAAATAAACAACTCGCTAATCATAATAAACAGATAAGCAATAAAAAATGAATAAGCTAACCATGACTATAAGCATTCATTATTAATATAATAAAAATAATTGACAATCTATTAAGCTAAATAAGTACAAAATACTAATAATGGAAAAGGGAAAAAGAAGTAGACACGAATGAACGGAAACCGATAAGAAAGAATCCACCCGATTATATAAACTAAAAAATACCAAGTTTATTTCTTTATTAGACTTTATTTTACTACTTAGATTATAAAGTTATAAACTTTATAATACTAAATAGTCTTATATAAAACTTTAATTAAGCTTCTAAACTTTTAAAGAAAATAGCCTATAGCTTTTATCATAGCTTATACTACCCGTAAGCTCTCGCCTTATGTTGTTGAGCTTTGTTTCGCCCACACATCGATTAAATTTCATCTGATTCGAAGATCAACATTGTTATCAATCGGGGAAATAAAAAAAAATCAACACTTCCTCAAATAACCAAATGGATCAAACCATATGATTGTACCTAAAGTGTCTTGTATGTTACAATGATTGAGATGAAAAAATAAAAAATACACATTACCTAAATCTACTCCTAATTTAAATCTACTAATCTACTCTAAAAGAAACAATGACGAACAGTAGTCGAAAAGTAAAATAAAGGATAAGATGTATCTCTATTCTAATCTACGAAAAACTAGAAAAAGTGAAAAGATAAGATAAGAAAACGTTTGCTGCTATCTACGCTACCTACAAAAACAAAGAAAAAAATGAAAAACAAAAAAACTAAAAAAAAAAGATAAGATATATGTCATGCGTCTGCTGCTTTGTTTGTTGCCTGATTTTAGAAAACATTTATCAAATAGCCATTTTTTATTTGAAAACAAACATTTTTTAAAGTTAGGAAAAGAAGAAGATTTGTATACCCCATAAAATATATGGATAAATTGCACTTAAGCCAAATTAAAAGGACCTTTTAAAAGTTCAAAAAGTTGTTATAACTTTTGATATGTTACATAGTTACGATTGAAAGGAATAAAGTTTTATTCTTGTCATGTTCGAAAAATCAAAACCTGATCTATTACAAAATTGAAGTGAATAAAATGATAAGAAAAGTTAATCTACTATTTTATCTACCTAAAAAAAGGAAAAAAAAACTAAAAACTAGAAGATAATAATTTCTCCTCTTTTCTTTTTTCTCATACCCTCCTCCTTTTTATTGTTTTATGCAAGTGAAATATTGATTAGCAGTAGTACCATTTGGGCTTTTTCTTTACTTTCATTTTCGTGGGCTTCTACTGGGCCTCTCCATTGTTGCTATTGATGGGCCAAGGCAAAAGGAGTTGGGCCTGCTCTTCCTGTAGGCTGTTAATCTTATATTTATAAATATGGGTAGGTCCGACCCATATAAATGATGTCGGGCCGGCCCAATAAAATATGAAGACACCATTGGACTTGAAATCTCGTGCTCTTTCCAATCTCGTGCTTGGCTTTATCCTTTTGGCTTGATGTTGACTTCTTTAAATGTCTTTAAATTGTCGAGTCCATCCGAGAATGTTCGGTTTTGCTCCGTTTTCAATCCTTTTTGAACCCTTGGCCTCAGTTTTTCGCGCTCTTTTCAAATTCGTGCTCATTTTTGTCCGGTTTAGCTTCATTTTTGTCCTTTAGTGAATATCTGGTACCTGCACAGTACAAACACAAAAACAAGCATATTTATGGCTTTTTATGTGGTTTTTTAATGGCGTTTTAAGTCGATTTAATGGTTTGAAAAGTTTTGTTAATTAATCGCATACCAAAATCCCCCATATAAGACGTTGCCGTTGTCCTCACGCAATGACCATAAGTAAATCACTTTAAAATACCAAGAATCACTAAATCCCACTCGATAATTACTCGAAAAAGTAGCTAAAGCGTTCATAAAAGGAAATTAAAGACTCAATAGCTTTTGCAAAGCCCTGTTTTTTACATGTTAATTCTACACTTCTTCCTACTTATATTTTTGTATATTTTTTTTTATATTTTTTTCTTATATTAAGCAACCTAATAACTTATTTGACTTAGGTATTTTATAAACTCCTTTAGGGATCATAGAACAAGATGCATTTCGATCTGAGAATGCCCCAAAAAGGATAAATTCATCGTCCCCGACTTTTCACTTTTCCAAAAACCATGCTTAAACGAAATATCACAGTTTTTTAAATATCGGTTAAGGGCTAACACTACTCATATTTGCAAGACTTTTTGTCTGTATCTTAGTGAACTTTTCACTAACGACATTCTATTATATATTAGGTGTATGTGCTATTTAATTTCAACCATGGATAACGTTTTGGCAACATTTATGGTCACGTTCCATCTAAGAATAATGAGTTTTGAAGCGAAGATCATCCCATGGTAGGACTTTTCGTCTCGGCACATCCCAACCTTGCGGCTAAGTGACCAGGCTTTTGACACCTCACAGAGACTAGTATCGGGACTCACGGACCTTAGGTTTCAAAAACTCTCAGGTTTTCCGTATATACATAGCTTATAAAATAGAATAGCCAAAGTTCAAAAGCATATTTGAATTTAACAAAAAGAGATCTTTTATTTATTAATTCACACTTAATTTTAAATTCTTATTGCAATTGTATAACCTCGACTTCTTTTTTGAAGGCTGCAACATCGGTTGTCGAGCCCGGCCAAAAACAAAAATGCAGCAAACCAAATCTTTTATCAGTCTCGGATTATTCTTACTATGGGCTTTTTTTAGAAGGCTGTAACATAGGTTTATTTTGTTTGAGCAGACAGATACACAACCTATAATCAGCCCACAGTTTCTATTTATTATATTTATTTTTATTTTTCAACTCGTCATTTCATTTATTATATATATATATTATTATATATATATAGTCGACTTTTTTTTTGAAAAAATTCAAGTATAAATTTGATACTAAGGCTAAGAATTTTTTGCTATATACTACATACAAAAAATTATTGATTTTAAGTTTTAATCTGTCAAAAAAATAGCACGTATATTAATCAGGTTAAGAGCTTATGGGAGAAAAAGCGACAAATTACACACATGAGCTCTTAAGATTTCTAAATAATCCTTGTTTAGCATCCAGCTCATACTTAACACTATCATTTTTTGTTCTTCGCAAATATTCGTGAAGCTTAGTCTAAATGTTAGAGGAACAAGCTAGAGCTCAACACGCTAGATGGGTCCAAATTTATTCTTTTCTACCAGCAGGGGACGTCAAAATTGTGACAAAAACTTATTTTATTTTTGAAAATTTTAAAAGTTTTTTTTTTTGAATTTTTGGTGGTTTTTAGGAAAACGGGGCATTAGACGCGAAAGAAACATACGTACAGAGCGATGCAATAAAATCGAAGATCTCCCTCTTATTGAAATTAAACATTGTCCTCAATGTTTTTACGAAGGGTTTCTACGCAAATCCTAAGCCGTTTATGAATTATGCTTAAAGATAAACGTTAGTTGATAAGATTAGGATATCGGATTCCCAAATGAAGCTGAGGACTTGAAGCTCTTGTGATCGAAGGACAAAAATCGCGAGCACGAGAGGCTTCAGAATCCGGGCAATCCTGGACAATAAATCACAAAACACAAAACATGGAAAAGGAAAGAGCGAGCCTCCTCACACAACAAAAAACATTTATTCATTACTACAATACTACTACTACTACTACTACGATGATAATTGCTAGGATACTATGGGTTGCCACCCACGAAGCGCTTGTTTTAGGTCACTTAGCTTGACCCGATCCCCCTATACTAGAGTTGGTCAAGGGGGATAGAATTGGGGATGAAGAACACCACAAATCTGGAGTGTTCGTCTCCATGTATCAATCATCGGGCTTTTCTGATGAAAACCACCTTAGACGCTTTAAAGCCCCCCTGATGTGATGGAGAAGGAAGGACGAGTTATCCTTAGAAGCAAGAGCACCGTGATTGAAAACTTTGTCTTCATTTTCGGATGAAAATGTAAGTAAAGTATCAATCACGGGGGGAAGAGTAGCAAGAATTCCCGTGGATTAGACTTCAATGCATATCCCCGGATCGTAAATCTTGTTACTATCTCCGGAAGGAGAAGAATCATTAAGATCGGATCCGAGATCATTAGAAGGAATGAAGTCAAAATCCAATTGAAGGGCGAGATGGGTGGGCAAAATATTAGGCACATCAACGGGGATGTCTTCCACCACATCAATGATTGAATCTCCTAAATCGGGATAATCAACATGAAATGTTCGAACCTCGGGAGGGAGGTAGAATTTCGTATTCCTGAGTCGTAATCATCAATCTCAATACCGGTGGTATTGAGTCCATATCATCAAGAAAATGTCAATCCTCCTCCTCTTAAGAGAGTCACTATCCTCGATCGGGATAGGAGATGGAGAGAAAAATACTACTGCGGTTTGTGGTAGGTAGGATTTTTGAATTAAATTCTTCCTAGTGAAGGGGAGAAAGAGTTGTTATGTTAAAGCATACTTTCCCAAAAAACAAAAATATCTCCTTGAGATCAAGGTTGATATCATCAATTCGGGGGATGGATTGAGTGGGGAAGAGTGAGTTCACCGTGGTGAACTATCAATGAAGGAATCGATCTTTTGAGAATCATTAATCGAAGTATCTCGATGAACAAAGATTCTAAAGATTGGATTTGGCATTTTAAAAAAGATATTCATATTTCCCGGTGGGATTGAATTGGTATTTTCTAACACCTCATCATCAATTTGATCAACCTTAGTGGAAGTGATTTCTTCATCAAGATCAAAGAGAGGATTAGAGAAAATTTTAAAATTCTCATTTGGAACGTCCTCTTCGGAAAATGACTCATCACTCGAGGTAAAATTCCATCGATATCGTAAGAGAGGTTGTTAGAGAAAAGTAAGATTCTGATTCTTTGAAGGAATCATCACATGGAGGGCAAATCACACTCACTTCTGAAGAACTTGGACTCACTTGGATGGGGTTTGGACATGGTCCTCGACATGACTTTATTAATTCGTTCTCCTGATTTCCGTTTCCGGAAAATAGTGTCAAGATGCTCATCCTCCATTAGAGAGAGTTCGTTTTTGGTGAATCGGGTGTGATTGCAACACACGGAGGAAGTTCAGAAATAATCTTTACAAAGGGATAGACTTTTCTTCTTAATCGTCATCTTCGTAGCAAAACGGGGAATCTTTCATATCGATCTTTAGCCGTTGCTCTTCTTCTATTAGCTTTTCTTCACTTCCATCTTTGTATCAAGTTGATCAAACCATATACACATGGATTGTCATTTTTTCCATAAGCTTATTTTGAGAGTGAGAAAGCTATTTTGAGGGCATTGAAGATAGGATGATTGACGGTATATTGCGGGGGTTGAAATTGGTCAAAACCGAAAGAATTAGAATCATAGCACGGATTTTGCTCATGATAATAGTCTTCATTCATTGGTTGACATTGGTAAATTTCATGAGGACCCCCGCAATTTTCACAACAAAGAAATTGTTATGGGTGAGAATTATCAAATTGGTCATAACCAAAATAATATTCATAATAATTCAACGGTTGACATTGAAAAGTCTCATGCGGGCCCCCGCAATTTTCACAACAAATAAATTGTTGTTGAAAATCATGAAAATCTTGCGGGAAATTAAAGCCTTGATTGTAACACGGTTCCGGATAGATAAACGAAACTTGAGGTGTACAATAGTGACCATAACGAGCAATCGTTTCTCCCGCAACAGTCATAAGAATAGATAGGAGGTTGTGTGGAGAGTGGGTGAAAACTTTAGAGATCATCACAAAGTTAGGTTTTGAAATGTAAGGTAATGAATTTTCTTTTTCAGAATAGCACGTCGTATCAAAACTTGGCAAAGTCTGTGGGAGCTCATCAATGGTTTGATTGCATGGTTCCGGATTAGAGATAATCAGAGCTTTCGGTGGACAATTATAACCAATGTGAGCACCTTTCCCACAAGACTTACAAGTGCATTGTTGACAAAAGATTCCATCTAACGAATCACCACACTCGTAACAACAATTGTGGTTAATTTGTGGAGGACTTTGCGAGGAATTTTCACCGGGGTCCTGTTTGACAACGAATGGCTCTCGAGGAGCATTAACAATGTTGGTATCGTCATTGGATGACTCGAAAGTGTTTAGAAGGTCTTGGTTAATTCCATTTTCATGACAAGTTGTAAACCAAACTTCCTTTAATTTCTTCCGCCATAGAGCACATCCTTGACAAGATGGACCTTCAACCGGGTTTCCACACTTCACACAAAGTATAGGAGGTCGTTGAGACGAGTCGGGCGTTTTATTAGGATCACGAACGAACTTGTCTATGAGACCTCCTTTTGAACAACCACATGATTTATTGTACAAAGCTCCACAAGACGAACATTCTCTAATCGTGAAGAGGGGATTCAAACGATAATCGAGTGACGCCATAAGAATTAAAAATAGAGGGATAAGAAGAAGAATTAAATGGCAAAGAGGTTAAAGGAGATTATTTTTTTGGATTTTTGAGTTTTTTTTTTAAACATCATATTTTATTAACGGACAAAACGAGATTGAATAACTTAAACCGATAATCAACTTGCTTCACGGTAGCTCTTTAAAAGAAAAACGCACAAAGGAGCGGAGGAGTAGAAAAGCGCGGAGCTATTAAAAACCTTTCTCCTTTAGGGTCGTAGTTCCTCGGAACAACCCTCCTTATACCCCTCTTATAGCTTGTTAATCTCTTAAAGGTGAGCCGTATTTCACAAGTGACACAAAGGCAAGTTTTAAATCTTTTGTTCGGGAACTTATTATGATAATGCTTTAGTTGAAAGCATTATATTGATGATGATTTTTATTTGTTTTTATAGACAATGTTTTTATATTTTTGATTTTTTTTGGTGTTTATAATTATACTAATAAAAGAAAAGTGAAAAAAATACTTTTGTATTTTTGTATTTTTTTTTATAATAAAAAGAAAATATTCACGAACGGAAAACAATAACTTCAATCAGTCACTGCACTAAGAATCCCAATGATCAAGAAGGGTGAATATGACCTATGGTCCATGAAGATGCGACAGTATATTGCTGATTCGATATAAATATATATAATAAAATATATAAAATACCAAATAGTAATAGTATAGATAGTATCCCGTTAGATAAGAAAATCACTTTAGAAAAAAAATAATAGTCTATCTTTCGAGTGTCGTTTCCATGACGAGAGATGAATTGAAATTCACGAGAATGTTTCGTTTGATGCTTGAATGGCAAATATGTTGGTTTTGGTTTTAAACTATTTTTATACTAAAAATTAAACTAATTTTAATTCTAAGATTAAAAACTACAAGATTATACTAAATTTGATTTAAAAGATATAAATGACGAAAATGCTTGCTAAGTGACGTGAAATGTTCATCAAGTGCGGGCTTAGGTTTAACGAATTAAAATCCCTAAAAAAAATAACTTTCAAGAAATTAAATGACAAGTAAAGTAAAATGCTTTTTAAAATGAATGACAAGTATTTAAATTGCATTAAAAGTAAATGACGGTATGTAAATTTGAAAATTCTAATGACTATTAATTTTTTAAACCTTTTTAAAACCGCACTTAAATTCCAAATCACTAATCACTTAGCAAACACAAGTTATTTACTCACTACTCATAACGAAATTCAATTTAACAAACATAGCATTTAACGACAAAAATAAATCTACACTAAGCATGGCAAAAATCAAATACACAAATATATTATGGAACGATAAAATAAAACTATTCTAAGTATTGAAAAGAGATTAGAAAATAGAACCCGAACTGAAGAGCCGCAATAAACGAATACACCCGATTTAATAAGCTAAAGAAAAATAATCAAATTCTATCTAGCTTACTAAACCCTTAAGCTCCACGCCTCAAGAGTTTAACTTTGTTTCGCACGTATCGATTCGAATCAACAATGAATTTCAATCGGAAATCACACTCAAATAACCAAACGGATCATAACCATATGATACCTAAGCTGTTACAAATGATTGAGATGAAAAATACACATTACCTAAATCTACTCCTAATTTAAATCTACTAATCTACTCTAAAAGAAACAATGACGAACAGTAGTCGAAAAGTTAAATAAAGGATAAGATGTATCTCTATTCTAATCTACGAAAAACTAGAAAAAGTGAAAAGATAATATAAGAAAATGTTTGCTGCTATCTACGCTACCTACAAAAACAAAGAAAAAAAAATGAAAAACGAAAAAAACTAAAAAAAAGAAGATAAGATATATGTCATGCGTCTGCTGCTTTGTTTGTTGCCTTTTAGAAAACATTTCTCAAATAGCCATTTTTATTTGAAAACAAACACTTTTAAAGTTAAGCAAAAGAAGAAGATTTGTATAAAATATATGAGATAAATTGCACTTAAGCCAAAATTAAAAGGACTTTTAAAAGATCAAAAGTTGTTATAACTTTTGATCTGTTACATAGTACGATTGAAAGGAATAAAAGTTGTCGAAAATCAAAACCTGATCTATTACAAAATTGAAGTGAATAAAATGATAAGAAAAGTTAATCTACTATTTTATCTACCTAAAAAAAGGAAAAAAAAACTAAAAACTAGAAGATAATAATTTCTCCTTTTTTCTTTTTTCTCCTACCCTCCTCCTTTTTATTGTTTTACTGCGTGAATATGAAGCAGTAGTACCATTTGGGCTTTTTCTTTACTTTCATTTTCGTGGGCTTCTACTGGGCCTCTCCATTGTTGCTATCTGATGGGCTAAGGCAAAAGGATTAATAATGGGCCGAGTATCTTGCTGGCTTGAGTTTGCATTGCATTCACCGTTGGGCCTGGACTAAGATTAATATCTTGGCTGCTGTTGGGCCGAAAATGTTGGGCTTGATAATAACTGCTGCTTTTGATAACTCTATATAAATATGGGTCGGTCCGACCCATATAAATGGTGTCGGGCCGGCCCAATAAGAGATGAAGGCACCGTCGGACTCGAAATCTCGTGCTTTTTCCAATCTCGTGTTCGGTTTCGTCCGGTTTTGTCTTTATTTTGTCCTTTTTTTGATATTCGTACCTGCACATACACAAACACAAAAACAAGCATATATTTGCAATTTTTATTATGTTTTTGGTCTTTTGAGTTCGTTTTTCATGGTAAAAGGTATGTATAAAATAGCGAACACCAAATTCCCTCATGCTAAAGTATTGTCGTGTCCTCACGCAATGTAATAAATACACTATTAAAACTAAAAATTCCAATCCGCCCAAACTAATCACCTTGAAAAGTAGCAAAGTGCTCATCTAAAGGTATTAAGGAATCAATAGTTTGAAAAGCCCCGTTTTTACCATTTTTTTAAATGTATACACTTATTCCTACTAATATTTTTGATTTTTGATTTTTTTATTTATTTATTTATTTATTTATTTTTTATTTTTTTAGCAACTAACTAATTTATTTGACTTTCGTTATTTTCATAACCGTTAGGGATCATAGAACAAGATGCACTTTAATCCTAAAATGCCCCAAAAAAGGATAAATTCATCGTTCCCGACTTTTCACTTATTCCAAACCAAGCTTAAAACAAAATCACCGTTAAGTACAAGT
>BQNB010111297.1:0-22381 GCA_026074375.1 Tanacetum coccineum
ATAAGAAATTTCCAAACGTGATTGAATTT
The DNA here is from genome assembly GCA_026074375.1 of Tanacetum coccineum. Taxonomy (NCBI): domain Eukaryota; kingdom Viridiplantae; phylum Streptophyta; class Magnoliopsida; order Asterales; family Asteraceae; genus Tanacetum; species Tanacetum coccineum. Next base: position 30 of record BQNB010111297.1, read on the forward strand.
AGACGAGCTTTGAACCACTATGCAGTCATAAATGAATTTGAGTATAAAATTGATAAAAGTGATTTGGAACGATTGACAGCATGTTGTGAAGATAAAAAGTGCGAGTGGAGGATTCATGCTTCTACAACCGAAGATAAAATTACTTTTCAGGTTAGTATACAGTTTAGAAATAACATATGTTTGTTTTGTCAACTGAACTTAAGATTTATTTTACGATTGTGTAGGTCAAAAAGTTTGTCGAAACACATTCATGTACTCGAAGTAACAAGTGTGGTAATAAGCGAGCTACTCAGGGTTGGATTGCTAATGTTATTGCTGATAAACTAAAATCTGATGGGGATATGTCTGCGGTCGAAATCATAAAGTGGCTAATGAAAACGTACAATGTTGATGTACCATATATGAGAGCCTTTAGAGGTAAAGAACAAGCTTACACGGTTATGCATGGTAAGTGGGAGGACTCTTTTATTTAGATGGATGTTTTCAAACATGAACTACTAACTAGAAACGTAGGAAGCGTTGTTGAAATTGCCTTTGAGATGAAAGATGACAAAAAACATTTCCAAAGGTTTTTTATATGTTTAGCAGCTTGCTCTAGAGGGTTTCTTGCTGGTTGTCGGCCTTATATTAGTCTCGATGCATGCCATTTAAAAGGGAGGTTTAATGGTGTACTAGCCGCCGCCGTGAGTATTGACGGTAACAATGGTATATTTCCAGTAGCATATGATGTGCTTGAATCAGAAAATACAAGATCATGAGAATGGTTTCTCGTGGCGTTAAAAAAAGCAATTGGGACACCAAATGGTCTTGTTATATCATCGGACATGCAAAAAGGGTTAGAAGCAGCCATCACACAAGTTTATCCTGATGTCGAGCATCGAGAATGCATGAGGCACCTCTATAGCAATTTTAAAAAACAATATCGTGGTGACTTTTTCAAGTTTAAGTTGTGGGGTGCTGCAAATACTTGTTGTGTTAGTAAGCATGACCAACTATTAGAGGAAATTGATAGTGTAAGTAAAGATGTGATTGCGTATCTCAATCAATACCATAAAAAACATGGAGTAGAAGCAAGTTTGGTACAATATCCAAGTGCGACTACATCACGAACAATATTTCAGAAAGTTTTAACTCTTGGGTAGGTGATGCTCGCTTTCGACCGGTGCTTGATCTTCTTGATGCCATTAGAGAAATGCTTATGGTGCGGTTTACAAAGAAGAGGAATATTGTGAAGAAATGGAAGGGAAACTTAGTTCCAAATGCGAAGAATTATCTCAAAAAAATATCTAAGGCAAGTTTTACTCATTATTTATACTCCTATATTTTTACTCATTATATGCTTCAAATGCTAAGAATCACTCATTATACATACTGATAGGAGTTACTGATAGGAGTTACTCATTATATGCTCCAAATGCTAAGAATCACTCATTATACATACATAGGTATACTTGATTTCTAAACGATAAGGCCTTTAACAAAATTCATAAAATATGTTGAAATAAATGTCTAAGGCAAGTTACTGAGTTTAACTCATTCAATATACTCTCTGTCCTATTAGGCTCATATATATGTTTCTTCATTATTCTATTTTTCATGTAGAACTTGGGTGATTATCAAGTTAGTAGAAGCAGCGACAATCGTGCTGAGGTAATGTATAAAGGAAATCTTTGGGAGGTTTTGTTAGATAAGAAAACATGTAGTTGTCGGGTTTGGCAAGTTAAAGGCTTTCCATGTGTGCATGCGGCGACATTTATTGCTTTTACATGGGATGCTATTTGGGATAGTTACGTTGATCCATATTTCACAATCGATAAATTTAAAGAAGCTTACGCTTTAGAAATTGCTCCAATCCCCGAAAAGGATCAATGGGTACACATAGACACAAGCGAGAAGATCCACCCACCTATTGTCAAACGGCCTATAGGACGACCCAGAAAGAACAGAATTGTCGCACATGATGAGACAAAAAGACACAGATGTGTAAAATGTAATGGATTTGGACACCATCAAAAAACATGCAAGAATCCTCCATGTAATGCGAGTACGTCTCAAACCTCAGAACCATGCCAAGCACCCACAAGTAAAAGATTAACTAGTTCTCAACTTTTTATATACTTTTTCCAAGTATAATATGAATGAGATACTTTGAATTTGAATGTTTTTATTTTGTTATTTTAGGGGACGAGTAAAGAATACGAAATCTCGCAAGACTAATAACTCGAAGCAAAACTAAACTAGTTGCATAAAGAACTTTCTCGCATGTTTTTGTTTACAAGTTTAAGAACCTGTCATGGAGAAAGTTTTAGTAGTATTGGATTAAGCAACTAAACTTTATTCAGTGTTACACATCTTAAAGTTGTGTTATTTTGTTGAATGTTTCTCATATCGACTTTAGTATTGTATTGAGTAACCTGGATTTCAAATGAATTTGGTGTTTATTGTTGAAATTTTCATCTCATCTTATACTAATGTGGTGAAAGCACATGACAAATATGAGGAAATAATAGTGTATGAAAAAGACCTACTTATGAAGTATTCAAGAACATATTACATATGTTGTCATTTCTGTAATGGTGAGATTAAAAAATTTTCATTCGTAGATTAGTATTATATTTGGTCAAACATGAGATTATAATGTATGACGAGGGTATGTATGTAATATTAAAGAAAGGGTAAAATGGTAATTTTACTTATTAAATAAGAAGTGGATAATAGATTTAGAAATTAAAATCATTATAAATTTATTTTAAATGATTTTGGATATATATGAGAATTATAAAGCTTTGAAAGGATATTGACGTAATTAAAATATTTACAAGGATATTGACGTAATATCAAACTTTTCCAAGGATATATATGAAATTGTCCCTTTCTTTTTTATAACGTTTTTTGACCTGGAGGTTTGGGTTGTTGACTTGGGCCTGGTGTAAAAAGGATTGGGCCACGTTTTGGTTAAATGGTTTTATAGTTATAAGAGATAACGACCGTTATCTCTTTAATAAAAAGGAGATAACGGTGTTAGGGTTTAGGGACTTTTGATGAAAATGAGTTAACAATAAGGGCATTTTGGGTATTTTAAAGATTTTGTCTTTTGTGAGTTGACCAATGGTTGACTTTTGATGACCTTTTGCTAGAAACTTCCGGCTCTTATGCACTCTATCCATTCTCGTGTCCGTGTTTGTCCAGTTTTGACCATTTTCTTGTGATTTTTGCAATATCCGTACCTACACATCACAAATGACAAAACAAGCAATATACAAGCATAATTTGCACAATTTGTTCATTTAAAGGCAATTTTTGGTATAAAAAGGATATGTGATTTCTCACATATCAAAATTCCCTAAACTAAGTGATTGACGTGTCCTCACGCAATGTTATATGCTCTAAAACCAAATACCTCAAAACTTCCCCAAACTAAATCTTTGAAAAGCAACACCACCCATGTTGGCAAATACCAAACTTAAAGTACTGTTTTTATCTCTATGTTTGTTGGTCTGTAAACAAAAGTAATTGCAATTATATATTTGAATTAAATTAAGAACCTTCAAATTGCTATTATTAAAAAGTCTCCCGTTTCAAGTTCAATGAAACAAAAATTCAACTTCAAAGTAAACAAAGAAGAATTATACTATAACAATCAACACTTTTGGCATATAGCGTTAGAACAATTTTTCTCGACTAGTTCTATTATATATAAAGAAAAAACACATTCGCCAAAAATCTTCACGAATTGGGGTCATCCAGGTATCCCCTTCTTCTTCTACCACGGCGAGCACCTCTCTTTCGTTTATGGATTTTTCTTTCAATTCCTCCACCAACACCTGTTTGCTGAGATGTGCAAAACTGGTGGACGCCATTTTACTTAGTGCATCTGCCTTTTTGTTCTTGCTTCTCGGGACTTGCTTTATTGAGAACGCACGGAAGGTGCTAGTCAGTGCTCTTACCTTTTCCAAGTATTTGATCATGTCTGCTTCTTTTGCAATGTAAGTCCCATTTACTTGGTTTGCTACCAGTTTTGAGTCTACATTCACTTCGAGGTTTCTGACACCCATTTTTTCTGCTATTCGCAATCCCGCTATCAATGCTTCGTATTCTGCTTCGTTGTTAGTTGTTTCAAACTGAAATCTCAAAGCGTATGTGAACTCCATTCCCTCTGGATCCGTGAGTATCACTCCTGCTCCGCATCCGTCTACGCAAGATGATCCGTCCGTGAACAAGGTCCACCGTGCCGGGAGCGGCTCTTCTTCTTTTGCGGAGTTGTCCTGTCCTTCATCCTCTGGTCTTTCTACAATAAAATCGGCTAATACTTGCCCTTTCACAGATACTCTTGGCCTATAATGTATACCAAACTCTCCTAATTGTATGCTCCACTTTTGCATCCGACCAGCGACTTCCGGGTTTGACAGTATGTTTTTGATGGGTTGATCTGTTATTACTGTGATAGGGTGAGCTTGGAAGTATCTTCTTAGCCTTTTGCTTGCATGTACTAATGCCAGTACTAATTTTTCCATGGCGGTGTAGTTTATTTCCGGGCCCCGTAGCGCCCGGCTTACAAAGTAGATTGGCATCTGCCTAGCTTCCCTTTCTGTCATTAGTACGGCGCTCACCGCCTCCTTGGATGCTGCCAGGTAGACAATGAGTTCCTCTTGTTCTTCTGGAGCGGTGAGCATAGGCAACTTTGCTATATGTTCCTTCATTTGTTTGAATGCAGCTTCCGCTTCCTCTGTCCATAGAAAGTCACTCTTTTTTGTGCATTTTTTCAAAGTTTTGAAAAATGGTAATGATTTCTCCGCTGACTTTGCTAAGAACCTGTTTAAGCTCGCCAATTTTCCATTTAACTTCTGCACGTCTTTCAAGCATTTTGGTGACTGAAGGCTTAATACAGCGTCTACCTTGTCTGGGCAAATCCTAATGCCTTTAGTATTGACCTGGTATCCTAAGAACATTCCTTCCTCAACTCCAAAGGTGCACTTTTTTGGGTTCAGTTTCATGTTGATTTTTCTGAGTGTCTTAAATGTTTCTTCAATGTCGCGGACAATCTCATCCTCCGTGCAGCTTTTTATGACCAAATCATCTACGTATACCTCCAGGTTTCTACCGATCTGTCCGTGGAATGTTTTGTCTACTAGCCGCTGATAAGTTGCACTAGCGTTTCTTAGACCGAAAGGCATTTTTGTGTAGCAAAAAATACATTGGTTTGTAATGAACGTGGTCTTTACCTCATCCTTTCCTATTTGCCTTTTGTATGTGGTGAACCCTGTATTGCGCCTAGGAAGCATTTGAAGGGGATTCCTCATAAGATTTTGACCTTCCAGTCTATTTCCGGCAGGGGGTAACCGTCCTTGGGACATGCCTTATTAAGGTCTTTAAAATCAACGCACATTCTTCAACTGTTGTCGCTCTTCTTTACCATAATCGGGTTGGAGAGCCAATCGTGATAATGAACTTCTCTCATTATCCAGATTTTACGGCTTACTAACCTTGTCGTTTATTGTTGCATCCTTTCTGCGGCTTGGGCTTTTTTCTTTGCCTAACCGGTTGGCAAAACCTTTTCGTACATTTAAACTTTTATTCCGCTATCTGTCTTGGAACGCCCGTCATATCCGTTGGGGTCCAAGCGAATATATCCATGCTGCGTTGAAGTAAGTTGCACAGCTTACTTCTGGTTTTTTCCGTGAGGTTAGAACCAATCATTACTGTCTGTTCCGGATGCTCCGGATTGATTGCCACTTTAATCCTTTCCTCTTTTACTTTGTTCACCGGAGGGGATTGGTCTTCTGGTCCGGAGATCATTGCGCATTCAACGGGAATGATTTTACTACTTTTTAGCGTAAGTGTTCCTCCCATAACCGGGAACTTTATCATTCCGTGCGTTGTTGATGGGACTGCTTTTATTTTCCGCAACCCTGGTCTTCCAATGATTCCATTAAACGGAGACGTTGATCTTACCACCATGAAGTCCATCCATGCTGATGTTGAATGTTCGTCATCCCCGACCTTCACCAAAAGTGTTATTTGCCCTAATGGCCATTTTATTTCACCGCTGAACCCTACTAGCGAAGTTGTGGCCGGGACCATTTGGTTTCTTATTTCCGGACGGAGTCGATTAAAGCAGTGCTCGTAAAGTATTTCAAATGATGATCCTCCGTCAATACACATGCGGTGCACTTGGTGCCCTCCAACCTCTGCTTCTATTATTAGGGGCCCTTCTGCTCCCTCATCGTTCCCCAGGGACGGGAATGATATTTCGAGGTCGGGTGAGAAGCTTTGAGTTATCCTCTGTCTTACTGCTTTTTGCCGTGACTGAATCATTAAGATTGCCTGAGGTTTCTCTTTTCCGGAGGTTTCACCTTTCTTTTTTGGCTGTTCTTTTCTGCTATTTTGCTTCAGCTCCCGAATTATGTGTGACAGCTTCCCGACTTTGAGCATGTCCTCGATTTGTTTCCTCAGATGGTTGCATTCATCTGTATTGTGCCCCACTTCTCCGTGAAACTTGCAAAACTTGTTTGCGTTTCGCTTTTCAACCGGGGTTGTCATTGGAGGTGGGGTCTTAAATTTTCCTTTTTAGTTTTCGTGAGAAGAGTGAACCTGTCTGGTCTTTTCTCTGTCTTATGTTGGCTACGGAAGCCCCCTCCTTTTTTGAAATTCTGCCTATGATTCCCTTCCGGGTGCCTCCAGGCCTGAGGAACTTTTTTCCTTTCTTGATTTGAGGCCGCCTCTTGCCCTTGAAGAAAAGACGTGGCAACCTGCATCATTTCGTCTACTGTTTTTGGAATTTTCTCGTGAAATCTTTTGATGAGCTCAGGATTTGTGATTCCGTGCACGAATCCGGAGATTCTCATACACTCCAGTGCTCCTTTAACATTTCCACTTTCTGACTTATACCTTTGTATGAAGTCTTTTGTGGATTCTCCTTCTCTTTGTTTGATGTTGTGGAGCACTATGGGGTCTCTGATGCACTTTTTCTATTGGAGGTAGTTTTTCAAGAATGCCTCTCTTAGATCATTGTAACTGTCTATTGATTCAGGGGGAAGATCATCAAACCATACTCGGGCGTTTCCGGTGAGTGTGGAATTAAACATGTGACACCATGTTGGCATGGCCCACCTCTCCGTTTTTGCAGCTGCCTGGAAAATTTTCAAGTGATCTTCAGGATCTTCGCTTCCGTTATATGTTTTCACATGACTTGGCATTCGTGTTTTTGGGAAGTCGAAGTGACGGATTCAAGACGTGAACGGATCAGTCTCGGCACATACCCAAGGTTGGGAGAGATCATCATCTTCAACATTGGATTTTTTCCTTAGTAATTTAGACTTCCAATGCCCACCTTCACTATCTTCACTTTCAGAGTAATTTTCCGTATACCTTGAGCTTTCCTGACGGCTATCAGAATGCACGGAGGTACTCTGTCTTCTGCTTCTGAGTCTCCTGAACACGGTGCTCTCCCTTCTTTCCTTATTCTTATATTCATGCCGTGGCGATCTTGACCTTTCGGGCCTCAACCTAGTGAAGACACTAGGATTGTGGCGCGGGCTACGAGAGCGTCTGTGTCTTCTTGCTGATATTGTCCTGGACTCAGAATACGCCGATTCTTGTGCCCTAGTGCTCTTCTTCTGGGCGTCGTCAAAGTCGAGCCTTGCTTTTACTTCCTCCAGCTTTTCTTTCTTTCTCTTCTCATACTCATACTTATCCGCCATGATTGGTAGTAGTTTCTCATAGTGCTTTTCGCAGATCTCTTCGAGATCTACAGCGGATGTAGTTCTCGCGGAGCCTTGGGGGGTTTGTTTGTCCTTCCCTATCGTATTCAGCACATCAGACCTGGGATGGCTAGGGGTAGGTTGTTCGTGATTGCTCATGGTGAGTATTTTCAAGGAACACAGTTATATCGGTCCCACGGATGGCGCCAACTTGTTAGTACAAAAACCGTGTATAGGGTGAATATGGGTCTATATTATTTATTGGGTTGGGCCAATAAATGGGTTGTGACGTAGATCTTGCACTAATCCAAGTGATGAAGAGATAATCTGCACAAATAAGAGTAAACCGTTAGCCTTACCGCAGTGCGGACCATACGATTAAGCTCCGGCGTGAGAGTAAGTATACATGTTTGTCAGAGAATGTCAGAGTATATGTGTGTTAATGATTAGACAGAAATGTACCTTTTTGGGGTGTGAAATGACCCCTATTTATAGGCAGGCGAAATACTAGGGTTCCCTAGTATTTCGCTTGTAACTGTTGGTGCCGGAGTGGGTCCCTTGTCGGGCAAGGGTCCACTTGTAATCGTGTTTGCGGACGCGAGTGTTCTTCCGCGGTCAGTGTTTATCCGCGGAGATGCAACAGGTGCGGCTTTGAAGATACTTACGTGCGTCTTTGGAATATCTAGAGCATGACCCTTGTTAGGCTTAGCAGTCCGGCTATTTATTATACGTCATCAATAATAGTTTTCTCCATTTCATTTAGATTGCTAAACTTTAGATTTTGGATTTTGTCTTCCGCTTAAACTCTGTATTGGATTTATTTTCGTTTGAAGGTCATTATGTTCTAGACCTATTAATTCCTTAGTTTTGTTGAGAAACTTTGTTGAACCATTTTCATGAATAAAGGCTTCCACTTGCGTATGTTTTGATGCCATAAGTGTGACATTTGACCCGTTCTCGGGTGGGGTGTTACAAGTATTTACCCGATACATACAATTAGTTGCTGTGAAGAACCCTTTACTACTGGGAAATAATGACGACATATGTGATAGTTTGTAATGGTACTAAAATAAATTTTTCATGCAACACATGATAATAAGGTTAAATAACATGATTAACAATATAAGCAATGGTTAATCAAAGTGGAAGCGTAAATAATATGACCATTTAAATTAACATTTAATTTACGGATCTTGTCATTTACCAAGGTATCAATCAACAACTATTGCAATTCTACAACAAAAAAGTTGTCTATAAAGATGTCCTTAATCGACTATATGTTATGTTTGTTCTTATTTGTTAGCTACTTTTTGTTTAAACAATTAAGGTTATTTACTTTTCTTTGTGGATGTTTTACAAATAACATTTTACGTTAACATTTTGGTTTTTAATATTATATCATTTAACTTTTTTTCTATTAACCATTTACTACTTATATATTTTTAACAATTTTTAAAGCTAGCCGCCCATCGGGCAGGCCTTAAGGCTAGTAGTTGGTATAATTAAAAAGGACAATTTCATATTTCCCCTCTTTAAAAATGGAAATGTCATATATACCTAAACATGTTTTAAAAACATTGTACATTATCTATTATACTATAAGATCCAGTTTTTTCATTAAATGTGGAGTAGTAATGATTTGTTGAATTGATTATGGCAGCCTCTTAATTTGCCAAAAGGCACAACCCTTCCATTCATAGTTGCAGGCATATGAAGAGTAGGCAGTTACATGAGTATTAAAGATGAGAGTGAATGAATGAAAGACTTAAATAACACTTCAAGTGAACGTGGAAACCAAAAGAAGGGTACAACAATTAGGGCCAAAATTTTATATAACCCAACAATTGTCATAATGACCTAATGAACCAAAGCAACATAGTCACATCATTTTTTCATCAAAAATAAAAAACCCACTTTTCACCTCTTTTTTAAAAATTAAAAACTCACACTCCGTAATCGTTTCGCAAAACGAAAACATATACCACGGCGACAGAATTAAATTATCTTTCTATAGAGGGGCGACACTATATACTTTCGACGAACTTTTTTTTATGATTTTATGAAATCATATATGATTTATGAAATCATATATGATTTTATGAAATCATATATGATTCGTTGTACGAATCATATATGATTCGTCATACGAATCATATATGAATTTTCCGTAATTCTGTAAGACTGAGACAAAATTGAAAAAAGGTTTGTTCCGGCAATCCGACAAATCATATATTATGATATTATGAAATCATATATGAATTTTATGGAAATCATATATGATCCGTTATATGAATCATATATGATTCGTTATACGAATCATATATGATTTTCGCAATTCGTGACTGAAAAAAAAAATCAAAAAAAAGTTTCTCGAAAGTATATCGTGTCACCCGTCTACTGAAAGATAAAAAATACTCAGTCAGCATGGTGTATTTTGTCGGGTGACGAATTACACGTTTGTTAAGATTTTTTATTTATAAAAGAGTGGAAAATAGTTTTATTTTGATGAAAAAATGAGTAGCCAGAATTGGTTCATTGGGTCTATGACAAATGTTGGGTCTACATTGATCTTAACTCACAACTAGGGATGGCAAAAAAACCCGAACCCGACGAGAAATCCGAAACCCGAAATAATTGGGGTGGGGTGGGGAAGGCTTATCGGGTTACGGGGCGTGTTTGGGGCTTAAACGGGGATTTTTAACCGAGTTTGGGGCGAAAGTGGGGAATAACGTCCCCTCCCCGCCCGATTAATATATACACATATAAAAATATATGTATATTTATATAGTATCTTGTTACTATTTACGTAATAAAAAAGTACTTCTCTAATGTTGTTAGCATTTTTAATCTTTGTAATATTGTAAAATCGTTATTATAGAAACATATTTAATGTTATATGTTTAAGTTGTAACTTTTTTATTGTGTAATTTATCTTTATACATGTATGATATTATCGTTGAAAACTTAATAAACCTTGCTTGTAATTGATTATTAATAAGTTTTTAATTCTTCAAGTAATTGCTAATGGTCTAAAATAATAATAAATGTGAAATTGTGCGGCTTTGATCGAGAATTGCACACAAAGATGACACCCCCATTAGTACGAGGCGGGTTTGGGGGGACCATCACGCCCCAACGGGGCGCCCCGATTAAATCCCCGACGAGGATCGGGGCGGTTTGAGGAAAACTTTAGTAAGCGAGTTTGAGGATGGGGATGGTTGGCCCGCCCCGTTTCCATCCCTAACAACAACAAAGAGTACAAAACAGTTTCCTTTCTATCTCTATACAGATTCAAAAACATCACCCTTTATTGATAATTTTGTAAAGTAATAGTAATTATTAAAAGCTTCCTTTGCAAGAATAATTTGGAACGCTTCTTAATCAATCTTCTCTAACCTTGCATCAACGAATCTGTAAATTTGGAAAAGAGGAATAATTGGTTTACAACTGCCATCGATGTTTTTGATGTCATCCCAATAATATAGGTCAGTTTTAATTATGTTTTTTTGTCGTCATTGCAAAAAATTAAGAGATTTGGTTCTTTTCATCTATTTTTGTACCCGATGTAATATTATATAATGAAGATCTCTCATAATAATAAAATACAGTAACTGTGATTTACAATTTGTATTCCAGATTCTTTTTGTGTTATTTTACCTACTCTAAGTTATTCTGTACAAATGTAAGTAATCTATTTGAATAACATATAACAGTTTCTCTAAACCTCTGTGTTAGATGATTTCATCGTTTTACATGTTTGTAAATAATGTTTCATATTTTGTAGATTAGTGCTAACTAGGGAAGATAAGTGGATGGAAAATCAAGAACTCAAAGGTATGTGTCTTTCTTCATTGTTTATGTTTCCACCATAAATCGTTTGTAGTTAAGGGTTTATGATTTTAGATATAGGGTGGAATGAAAGTGAAACTTTACAAAAAGGCACACATTTAAGGATTTTGTTGATGAAAGTGAATATGTTATTGCCATTGCAACTAATTCTGAAGTGATTATGTTGTTAAAAGGAAGTGATTTTAGTCTGACTATATATTTGGACTCTTTTTAGGTACTGAAATTGTACTCTTGACAAGTTTGTTGAAGCTTCCATGATACCGTGTGAAAAGCTAAGGGTTTGCTCACCGGGAAGAAGGAAAAAGCTAAGGAGAAGTTGGACGAAACTAGAAAAGCCACAAAGGTTAGTTGAATGTGATCATACAACCTTTTTTCCTTCATTTTTGTATTAAATACATCTACTAGGTAATTTGTTAATAATGTGTAGATAATAGTTTTGCATGACCGCACGCGCTATAAGAACCTGACATTGAATCACTGACAAAAGCATGGGACTGTTTTTTTCAAATTCTACTTTACGGGTATGGAAAAGAGAGTGACAAAGCGTACAATTCGTACAATTCTACTAGACGGGTATGGAAAAAAAAGAGAAAAAAGAGCTGATGTAATATTTTTTTTTCAAATTCTACTTTACGGGTATGAAAAAGAAGCTAATGTAATCTGTTTTTTTCCAAATATAAGTTGATGCATCTGTTTATAAGCTGATGTAATCGTACAATTCGTTTTACAGGAAGCTGGGGAAGAGGAAAAGGAAATCCTGCTGAGGAATACGGGAAGAAGGCTTTTATTACTAATAGCTCACATGAGATTTCCATTGCTACTTATGGAGCAGCAGACATGTTGGTAAGCAATACTCTCGAAACGCTTATCATTTGAATTAATGAAGAATCTCCTTTTTATACTCTACATGTTCATTGACCGAATAATTACTCCAAACAAGGTTCATCACTTTGTTTAATCATAACTGCATAGCCAATAACAACAACTTCACAATAAATTATGACAACAATAGCATTTTCAGATCATTCTAAAGTATGTTTACTATTTACGAGCTTATTTACTTGATCTTATGAGCTGGAGTTGTAAGGATGGGGTGAGTAGGAAAACGGATGAGTTGGAGTTGTGTCCAGTATATAGTGGGAGAGTAACGAGGAGAATGCATGACACTTGCTTTGTCGATATTTTGGACGTGAAAGGGAAGGCGGGGTCGGTTCACGTGTCGCGGATTGTGACGAGGAGAGTAGCGAGTGCTAAAGATATGGTGAAGCGTGATCAAGAGGTTTTCGTGAAGGTGATATTGGTTAGCAACAGTAAGTTTTCACTTTCAATAAGGGACGTGGATCAGAATACCGGGAAGGATTTGTTATCGTTGAAGAAGAGTGGAGAGGATGGTGATGGTGGTCATGTGAATGTTGGGTCGGGTGTGGATAATAGTAATAATAAGTCTTGGATTAGGTTGTCGAGGATTAAGCTTACTGATGAGGATGTTGGTGTTTGTTCTAGACACCTTTGAAGAAGCTGAGTTCGCTGGAGAGATGGGACGCGAATCAGTATATTGCTTTGGGTGTCTTGAGTGTGAAAAGGAAGAAAATAAAATCTATGAATCGATTAATATAAGGTCAGCCCACAAACCAACGCTAATGCATACGAACAATTCCCTGCAAATGCACCACGGAGAGTTTATGAATGTAAATGTGATGCTTGGAATACCCTTTTCATTCGAATAATGCTCAAGTGTGCACAATAAGTAAACTTACAAAATACAAGGTGCATCGTAGATGTTAAGGGGGTGTTTGGATTTGGATTTTGAATATGAATATGTGACCACTGTTATGCCAATTAGTTTTTTTGTGTTCAATTAGCAAGAGCATGCTTCAGTTCATCTAATTACCACATTATGACTATAAAAACACACACCCATTTAAGATTATTAGAAAGTTAAACATGTAGCTTACCAGTTCTTAACTTCTTTCTGGAATCCAAAATTGAAGATGGTGAAGGAGTAAGGAAGGGCAATCCAACTGGAGTGTTGTGAATTGGTTGGTAGTTGGTGCAAATGCTTATTACATAAGGCAAGGACGGAACCATCCTATTTTCTGTCAAATAAGTCGTTTATATAATTTATAATATGGTTTGTTTAATATATGTTTATCATTTTCTTTGTCTCCATAATTTACTTTTGATCAGCAGCTTAATGGAAGATAATATAGACAACGATGGTCAGAAACGGGGGAAAAGAGAAGACCCCCCACCAAACTTGATTGCTACTGATGGAGATAGGTTCTGCAAGAAAAGAAAGCAAGCAGTGAATTGGGAATTTGAAGGAGTAAACGGAATTCAATTTTCGCACAGGGTGTGAGAAGACAACGGTAATTGCAAGAAGATAGGAAGTCGTACCACCAAGAAAACAAAAGAAGTCGCGAAAATAAAGCCATAACATGTTATGAATGTGGAGATGGTAACATTGGAGGTGCATATCTGATGGCATACATCCATCACAAGGTAGGAGACACGATATGACATTCCATTGCATTTGCCAACGGTTTACCCATGTTGATAATTAGTCCTTTTGACCTACTATGTTTAAGGCAAGATCGCCACCTTGGGTAAACGGTTGGAAAATGCTTCGATATCCCATCTTTGGCCGTGTCAAAACTGCTGTGCAGGTTATTTTACCCGCAATTATAGTTCAGTATGAATAAAAAAATTGTTTGAACTTGATAAAAGTTGGTTTTTCAAAGCATGCTCGATTTCCTTAACAGTTTTGACTTCAAAAAAGTCAGTGGCAAACAAGGTGGTGAGCTTACAAACAAGGATGCCCACGGGTGGGATGTACTGAGGCTGATGAGAAGGGAACATCATATGCAGTGAAATCATGAGTGTGTTCTAAATGAGGAAATGGAAGGCCACCAAAAGAAGCAGTTCAAAAGATCAGATCCCATACCACGCCAACATTGTCACCAACATTATTAGCAATCACCTGCAAGAAATGTTCGAACATTTATTTAGTAACATATTAAAAACCTACTATAACAAGAATTTAATAAAGACTTTTTAATTCTTTCAGAAAGATACACCCTCATCCTAACAAAAAGATATGTAGAAGAAAATTATTCACAGCTGGATTTCTGGGATCGTCTCCAGGGTTGTTCCTCTCGACTTTACCAACAAGATCAGCTCCAACATCAACAGCTTTTATATATATACCACCACCAACTCTACCAAAAAGAGTCATTGAGGAACCGCCAAGTCAATAAGCAGGTATAGCCTTCAAAAGCCCTTTCCCAGACCATCACCATAATAAATTTTGAAAAGATTAATAGTAATATACAAAACAAGAAGACCATTTGCAGCTAGAAGGAATCCCATCACAACTCCTGAGCGGAATGCAACAATAAATGCTTTTCTGACACGTTTTCTTGCCTCAAGGGTTGTTCTGGCATTTGCATATGTGGCAATTTTCATTCCAAGAAAACCGGATATAACAAAGGTTATGGCGCCGAGAATAAATGATATGGTGCTGAAGACATATGTGAATAGAGCAGGCTTGCATTGCTTGGTGGTGTCGTATGTGCATTGTTGAGTGTTGGTACTAATCCCTTAACCAAGCCGAGGAACACAAAGATTAAAACCGCAAAAGCAACCATGAAAACACCAACATATTGGTATTCGGTGAACAGGAAGGAGGTTGCTCCTGAGATAGTTCAGAAAATGGGCAAACATCACATTCAGGACCGAACAATAAACATTCTGCCAAACTCAGAAAAAGTTACGGCGAAAAAGATTAACAGGAACAACCCTGAAGAGATTTGTGGTATTTTGAAATTATTAACTTAGTTTTCTAATGAGTAAGTGTTAGTTATTCAGTAATAAACAATATTATATAATCCTTAATGGTCAAAATGAAACTTTTAAATTCTGATCGAGAATGGCACCAATTTCCTGAAACAATATCAAGAGACTCGAATACAAGTGTATCATGAGATATAGTATAAAGGTATCGTATGCCCTCAAATAAGAGTTTCATAAAAGCTCAATTTTTTTCGAAAAACAAGCCCGATGACCGTTTTATATAAATCATGTGCATTACGTGTTTCAGCTCAAATGAGAAAAGTAACTTACCCTTCTATCATAACTTCAATACAATTGATATAAACTTTAAACTTTAAGAATAAAAATACAATTTCTTTTACAAACCAAGCCCAGGCCTCGTGCATTCATAGGTTGCACTTGGTATATATGAAATTAATGTTCAAAGTATGGTGATATATGGTGATATATGAAATTAATCCTAATTAAAATGTCATTCAAATTTTAAACATCGTAAATGAATGTGTGTGTGTGTATGACAACATATCGATTGAACAATATGTAATGCTTAACATTTTAAAAGTATTTGATCCATTAACTTGCACTATAGATGCACATTTACTTCAAGTGTAATACTTCAATACTCACTAAGATATACATATAATATTTCTACATTATAAAGTTCGGGGTCGGGGATTTATGCTATCCCCGTCTTCGTCCCTAATTTCATAATTCAGGGACCCCGTACCTATCCCCATCCCCGATAAACTCGGGGATTCTCAATCAAATTAGTTTGGGGATTGGGTTTATGTGGGTATGGTTTAAAGTTTGAGTTTGAGTTTAAAGTTGGATACTTGACACAAGTCTTGCTTTCCAGATTCGAGTTTGGCTCAAATCGACCTGAGTATATGTGTTAAAATTTTGTTATAGGATTAACCAATAGTAATATGAATCGGTTTGATCACAAAAAATAAAAACAAAGTTTGTAAACACACTTGAAAAGAAGTTGTTGCTATCTGAAAAGCGTTCATATCACTATAAAAGTTGAATTTAAGTGTGAAAATTACTAAGTTACTATTAATATCAATTTCTTTCAGTTATTGACATCAACATATGTAGAATGGTGGGAATTTTGAGATTGACAATAAATATCATAACATAAGGGCATCGGTACAGTGGCGGACGTGGCTCGCCAAACCGAGCTGGCACCATCGCCATGGCACACCACTGCACCGGCTATGTGCTTCGCCAAGGTTTTCGCCATAAATTTGGCTTACGCCAAATGAGTTAGTGTGTGTGTGTGTGTTTTTTTATCTATTTGTGTGGGGTTTTGGCAAAAGTTAGTGGAGAGAGATTTTTGAGTGTGTGAGTGAGATGTAAATGAGAAAAAATTGATGTGACACAAAGGTAACAGTTTGACTTAGCACGTGATGCTCTAACTAGAGCAATAGACGAGAGTATTTGGCTCGACTCTAGTATTGTATACATAGATTGGCCTTGGCCAACTATCAAGTACTAAGGGCCGTTTCTTTAATTTTCCTTTTTACACAAGGATCAATGAAGAAAGAATCTGGTTCAAGAATGCCATATATGATCAAACCTTGTTTCTTTTTTTTCTTAGAAATCTATCACAATGACCAAATTACCCTCGAATCAATTGTAATTTATGTAACGAACTTCATTACATATCTATGAAAATCTTTATAGCCAACCAAGTTCACCAATATTTTATATCAACAAGGTTTAACAAAAAAAACACAAACTGAAAAATTATTTAATTTCATAAACATATGATCTATAAATAAATAAATAAAAAGCAAATTGATAAACAATAATGACAACTAAACACAAAATTAAATCCATCAGTTGTCACTCTTTTCTTCATAACCCATTTTCCACCATTAATGACGCTTCAAGTTCTGTAAATAAAATAAGCACAGTATAAAACCTTGAGGGAAGCAAATCGGAGTGAAGAAATGTCAGCCGATTGGAAGGAGCGTGCAGAGAGAACGTCGGTTGCAGGACGGGACGTTGAGAGGGAGGAGGAGGAACGCCGGTGGGTTGCCTAGAAGGAGAGGTTGATGTGATGGTGGATTGAAGGCTTTGAATTTCTGAAATGAATGAGGAGATAGAGGGGTATTTTATGTTTTTATGGTGTGTTTTATGTCCTAGATGGGAATGAGCGGACTTTTTTGCACCCTTTCACATCAAAGAATCCTTTTTGTATAAGGTAAAAAGAAACAAGCTAAAAAACTGAGTAATTTAAGCAAAAAGTAAACAAGCAAAATATTATAAGGGTTTTTCTAACATGTGCCCCAGGGGAACATGTTAAGGTGGGGACACTGGTTGTGTGTCACAGCCTGATTGGCCATCAGTTATTGTTATTAATTATTATCAGGCCCCACAAATAACTGCTAGCCAATCAGGCTGTGACACACAGCCTGATGTCCCCACCTTAACATGTGCCCCATGGGCACATGTTAGAAAAACCCATATTATAATATACAAAGTTGAGTTTTTTGACGAGTAGTTGTTGTAGTACGGTATGTTACATAACTAAACATATGAAAGAAAAAGATAGGCTGTTTTGAGAAAAGAAAAGTAAAATGAATCAAAGTTTCATATGCTAAAGAAAGAAAAAAAACAAAGTTTCACATGCATACCTAACTTCAAAGAGAATTGATTTGCACACTTAAAAATTTGATTGAGACACTCTATTCTTTGCATTACATAGTTGTACTGGAGTTTACAGTGTGCTTTATCTGCTTATACTTATACTGTGAGTGTCCCAATCATAAATAAAAGTGTGCAAATCACCTCCCAACTTCAAAACGATGATTTAATTTTTGAAAGTTGAACTTATTTTCAACCCACAAATAATACTGTAAAAGAAGAAACTTTTTTTACCTTTTCATAGTTTTAACTATTAACCTTTAAGTTTTAATTCAGATAGCTTAATTGTAGTGATACTAGTGAAGTACTTTATTTTGAGACGTTTATTACGCATGTTATGTAATTTTATTCGGCTAAATCGTGAATGTGACGATTGAAACTTGACTTTTTTGTGTTTTACTTTTACTTTGGTATTTTAAATTTGAACTTTGATAATTTCAAGAAGATATTATATAAATTTATATTTGATGATGAGTAGAAATAAAAATAGTTTGACTCGTTTATCCGTTGCTTACAGAACATGATAAATTGGTAGGATCTTGCGATCTCGGTCTTGCAAAGACAAAAACGATCCCATGTGAGATCGCGATCTTGACAGCATTGGGCACAGTGTTGGAATATGTTAGTCGGTTTCGCAAGTTATACGTTAGAAATACGTGAGCCTATTGGGGGCACACGCGTTAAACACATAGAGTATGTTTTACTTCACGATAATATTTAAATAATCGTTATTTATCGTTAATTGTTTAACTAGTATAACGAATATTTAAAATAATAAACCGATGGACTAAAACAAACAAAACCCAAACCCGATGGATGCCTTTATTTGGCTGAATCCCATAAGGTTTCAGGAAGGGGTGTTTGTTCGGTTTTGGAGAAAGGAGGGGAGAAAAGGAAAATTAGTTTTCTTATTCTACAAGAATTGGGGTAGGGTTATGTGCCTATATAAACACATACCCCTCACCTCATTATTGATTGATTGATTCACAAATCAAATCCCTAAACCCTAAATTAGTTTCGGTTCTCTCCTCTCTCCCAAAAACCCTAACCGAACCCTTAAACCTTTAAGGGATTTTTGGTTCTCTTGTTTTCCCTTAAACCGATTTCGGTAAACCCTCTAAGGGTTTTCGGATCTACTTGATCTCCTAGCTTGACCATTCAAGATCCACTAACGGTGTATTATGGTGTTTTTCCTAGCTCGACAAAACCACAAACCCTAACTAGGATTTCGGTTTTTGGTATTCGGTTTGAACCGAATTTGGTTATTCGGGTTTTGGTTAAAACCCTAATTAGGGTTTTATTGGTTTTCGATTACAAGAAGCTCACGGGGTGCGTTTGGTAATTGATTCAAGACACGTGGTGTTTGGTTCGTGAAGGTAGACTAGCAATCAACTCATACTCGGTTGACGTGTTTGTGTGAGCAACCGTAGAGCCAGTAATTTAACTGCTTACTTGTTTCAAGATCAAGAGGTAAGTAATTATTTACTTAATTGTTATAATTATTTACTTTATTATGTATTAATCTTTGTGTCAAAACTAGATCTATTTCGCTGCGTACCCGTAGCTAAACCGGTTACCTAGTATGTTAAATCCCAACAGTGGCATCACGAGTCAACTCGTTTTGACATTAGGGTTACACTTTTGAATTATATCTTGTCTTGAATTGTACACGCCTAGATTTAATTCATATGGTTGATCTACTGCGCTTAATATTTTATTTAATGTCTTCTTGCAAATATGGCAAAGATTATGCAAATCCTTGCCCTAATTAAATAAAATTTGTAGATCTAGATCTTGAAAACTTATGATTGCTAAAAAGAAATAAAATTAAACTGTTAATTTAGTAGATTTGTTTCCTTTTTCTGATAGATCACACTATATATATAAAAGATCTTGATTTTATTTATGGTAACTAAAATCTCTTATTTTTGGAAACTAGATCTTTTACATATTTAGTCTGATTTTGTTTCTATTTTCGGCCATAAGACCTACTCAATCACTTCTGTGATGAATGGGGCGATCTAGGCACATTGATGAAAACCTAGTGAGGGTCTTATGGTTCTCCAGTTGGGGAAGACTCGTTTGAGAACTCGGATTTTACATGTTTACTTGCTAATTTTAATGTCATCTTTTGTATGTGTCTAGATATGTGCATATTTTACTTGATTACTCATTTACTTGCCTAATATGTATGCAATATGGATTAATACTTAGAGAAAGATGATATTAAAACTAGTCTATTAATTACACGCCTCAATACATGTTTATTGTAACCTATTATTTGTTTCGTGCAAAATTTGATTTTGAGAAAATTAATAAGACTCTAAACTATGAAACTTGATTTCAAGAATGAATTTACAAACTGGACGCTATGGACTCATGGGAAGTACGGCTCATCCACTAGAACAAACTATAAGAGAAGTTTAAGGCGGAAATTCCTAAAGAACTCATGTTTTTAATACGCTTCGCGCTGACCTGATTCTCCGCTTCTTTGTGCGTTCCATTGGAGTTACCGTGAACCTTGGCATGTCACTACAGTGTCATTATTAAAGGTTTTTAAAATTTAGTGCTACAAAGTTGTTTTGCATGCCTCTTTGTGCACGTTTTTAACACTTTTATGTGTATACCTCATAGTTAAACTTTAAGTCAATGCCATCCAACCAAGAACACGTGCATTTGGCTTGGCTGCTCTCGTCAGACCTCAGGGTCATTCCAAACCCATGGCAATTATGGTTCACTGGTCAGACCTTTAAGTATTTTTGCGCGTTCTTGCTTGGTAGACTTAAATCGGGTAGTCCTGGTCAGACCTCGTGCTTGAGGCATAAGATGAGAACTAAACATGCTCTTGGCATTACTAAGTGTTTACTAATGTCTAGACCTGTCTCATAAATCTAAGAGTTGCATCAAATACAATTAACGCTCGTCGCTTACCTCTTGCCCTACTTGTTTTCGTATTGGTCAGGCCTTTGTTAATTAGAAAATTAATTGGGTAGTTAATTCTATTAAGAATTTAATTATCGAAAATACTAAAATTAAACTTTTTATGTTCTGATTAATTGTGTTATTGCAACATAATTCGTAAACGAGAGTTTGTTTTCTTAAGAAGATAAACATAGTCTCTTTTCCTGGTTAGAAGAGTGAGACTTACTCCTATCTCTTCTCATTGGCTGACAAGAATAAAATAGGGTTATAATTGAATTATTATCAATTATATTTAAACTCACTTTTAATCTTTCATTACCCTCTTCCGGTTATGAAATCTTTGAAAGATAAATTACTTTGTGTAACTAGAGTACATTTTGTCTATAGCTACCAAAATAATGACATCTTGCACTTGTCACGATGTATGAGTTTAAACCGCAACGAGTAAAGAAAATTGCTAGCAGGTCTTCTAGGCATATTTTCTTGGACTCATTTCATTCCTTATAGTGCTAAACACCCTTGTGGCTAGGCAGACCGATTAAGGAGGAATTGCATGCTAAAATGTTCAAGTTAATGAAAGCATGAATGGCTAGTCCCTCATCTACATAAGTAGAAATTCATATACTCAGTTCAATACCTAAGTACATTGCTACTTGTAGGCATTTTGAGTGAATAGGAAAGTAAATAAATCGCTATTTGCTTTCTACTGGTAATGTAACACTTACAATGTTGACAAATCTAGTGGGAGCTTTGCGTTTTACTACTGAAATGACATTCATGTTATGATGTCAAAATTCATTGGGAGCTACAAGCTTTATCTCCTTGCTAGTTACCCATATTATTTCTAGCTCGCTATGAAATATTTCATTACTTCCGAATATGAACGATCGTAGTTTAAGGAAAATTGAATTTTATTTTATAGATAACATGTTGCCTTTTCGATGTTGCTTTCTGAAAAGTTATCTATAGAATAATAATCCACAATTCCTTATTAAATGTTATGGTTCGAAATCTACTTGTAATATCTATGACACTGTCATATTGTTTATACAATCGAGCGCTTGTCGTACTGTTAGTTTACTTTCAAATCATGTTGTCCCGTACACAAGTGGGAGAAATCTTAAATGTGTGCAAGGAACAACATATAACAATATGATTATTGGTTTCTCTTGATCGTAAGGTAAGAAAGCCAATAAATCTACTAGGACTTAAACACGATGTTTGTTGCCCTATTACATATAAATGTCAAGATATAATATAAAGCTACTTCAACTTATTGACTGCATGTTTTAGTCAATATAATTATGGTTAAATTATATAATCATAATTATGAAGTATTAAATTAACTTGAAATTACTATTGAACTCAAGAGTTTGCGTTCATAATTACTTTAGTTAG
>BQNB010111298.1:0-22381 GCA_026074375.1 Tanacetum coccineum
ATTACATAAACTACGAGCTAAGACTATTACAACTTGGAAGTGACCGATACTTTTTGTGTTTCCAACATACTCCAAGACCAGAAGCAAGAAATTATTATAATAGACCAACTTTACCAGATATGCAATATGAAGAGAGCCCTGTCAAACAACGAGCTCTATATGATGGTTTGTCAATATATGAATGGAATTTAGATGGTCAAACAGAATATCAAATATTAAATATATTGCAAGAAATGACTATGGCATCTAATGCTTATAAAACTCATAAGAATATTGAATCCCAAATAATAGAAATACTTATATCAGGCTTTACAGGAAGCTTAAAAGGATGGTGGGATAATTATTCTTTGTTTCATTAATGTTACTTCAGTTTTTACATTATTCAATTCTTCTTGTAATTCATTAATTGTTATTGATTTTTCTTTTTTATTAAATCTTTTACATATTTCATTAAAATTATAAGTTTGTTTATTTTTTTCAATAGTTTTATTTTTCTTTATTTTTTCTTCTAATTTATCTATATATACTTGTCTTACATTTGGATCTTTAATTTGATTTAATAATTCTATTATCGATTCTATTTCATTATCTTCATTTATAGTATTTATCTCTTTATAATCACATGCACAATTTCCAATACAATTACAAATCTCTGATTCATTATCACTACTAGACTCATCGTCTTCTAATATATTTAGGTCTTCTTGATCATAATCTGATATATCACTTTCTTCATTTATCATAATTTTCATTATCTGGTTCTTAAGTTTATCAGAAATATTGAGTTCATTAATTCTTTTCTTAGTATAACAATTCTTTGATGTATGCCCTTGCTTACCACATTTATAACAGATTATAGTGTCTTTATAATTTTTATAGTTATTATATTTATTAACTAAACCTTTTTTATATTTCTTATTATTTTCTCTTCTTCTGTTATTATTCTCATATGTTATATATTTTCTATTTGATTTTTTATATCTTCTATATTTATTTTCTTTTGTTAATCTTTTTGAACCAGTATTAGGTAATCTTAATGGTTTATAACCATATTGTTCACAAAAATTTCCTAATTCTTTTTTACTATTTATTCCTTCTTTTTTAATTTGATATTTTAGTTTTAATTCAGAACATATATTTAATCCTTCTTGATTAATATAGCTAATGATTTCTCCATATGTTAAATCTTTATATGGGATTATTCCATTATAATGAGTTGATAATTTACTTCTTATTCTTTCAGCAAATAACTTAGGTAATCCTGCAATAAACATTTCTTTCCAATAAGCTTCTCTACAATCAAGTCTAGTTGTTACTTTAGTTATAAAAACGTCTTTATACCATCTAAAATCTGATAATTTTCTACATGTTAAATTTAATAATATAGAAGAATTTCTTTCTTGATAAACAGATGGATTTCCAACAAAAATTTTTAATATAGCAAAGATTAAAGTATTAACCATATCGTCTTCTTGAGTTTCTACTGGCATATTATTTTCATTTTTTACAATAGTTTTCTTAGCTTTAAATACTAAAGATTTCTCATTTTCTGTTACATAATTATCCCACCATCCTTTTAAGCTTCCTGTAAAGCCTGATATAAGTATTTCTACTATTTGGGATTCAGTATTCTTATGAGTTTTATAAGCATTAGATGCCATAGTCATTTCTTGTAATATATTTAATATTTGATATTCTGTTTGACCATCTAAATTCCATTCATATATTGACAAACCATCATATAGAGCTCGTTGTCTGACAGGGCTCTCTTCATATTGCATATCTGGTAAAGTTGGTCTATTATAATAATTTCTTGCTTCTGGTCTTGGAGTATAAGTATTGTTTGATGTAAATCTCATTTTATTTATTTCATTTTCTCTAAATTGTTTTTCAATATCTGGAATTTCATTTTCTTTAAACTGATTTTCAATATCCGAAATATCATCTTCTGAACTAATTTCTTCATTAATATTTGATATTTGTAACTTAGATAATTTATTTTCAATTTCTTGTAATATATGATTATCTTGTCTTCCTAGATTAATGGGCATATTAATATTATATGGTATGAACATAGGGTTTTCTTCTATGTTTATTTTATTATCTTGTGATGTACTTGCTTCTGTATTACAATTTTCTATTCTATTTAATTGTTGTCCTATTGTGTTTAATATTTCATTTGTATAATTATTTTGATATATTATTGTAGATAAACATTTTTTCTGTTCTTCATTGTCTTTGGATAGGTTTATTCCAATGAATTCTTTGTTTATTAATATATTAGTTCAGGTGATGTTACTGTGTGAGCTTTCTTTAGTTTCTAAATCTATATATGTTTTGTTTATATTTGTTGCTTCTTGTATTTTATAATCAGAAGGAAAATCCATTTTATTTTCAAGACAATATACTTGAAACCATGAAAAAAATAATATATTTTGTTTATGTTCAAAAACAAACATAGTCCATTCAATTTCATGTATTAATTTCTCTTCTTCAATAAAATTTGAAAGATACCAATTTAATATATCTTTATTATAATCATCATATATTTCATTTTTTAAATATTTTATATCTGGTTTGGATTTTGTTCCCATTTAATGAATCTGTCTTTTTATATTTTTTAGCCTTCGTTGTAAATTATATACATGTTTTTGTAATTCTATACATCTTTTTGTATGTTCTTTATAACATATAACATAGTCTCCTGTTAGTAATTCATGTTTTATTCTATCTAGATTTTCTTTATTTCTTATTATAGTAGTTCTATACCATTCTATTTCTTTTTTAATTTTTTGTGAATAACAACTCATTTTAGTTGTTCGTAATTTTCTACTTCTGATGGTGCATAATTATATGTAGAATCGCTCTTATTATCTTCTTCGTATAGAGGTTTAGGAATAGAGTTATTAAAATCGACTCCTCTCATTTTCATAGATTGAGCTCTTTTTAAATATACTTTTTCTTCTTCATTTATAAAATTTGAAGGTATATATGTAGAATGTCTAGATGATTCTCCTATTTTATTTCCAAAAGATATTTCTATATTACCATTTGAATGTTCTAAAATATTAGTTATATCTTTGTTTAACTTTAAAGGTTTTACTTTAACTATCTCTTCTAAATTCCAAGTTTGATTTCTGGTTATCTCATCCCATTTTAGTCTTTTAGGCGTACATATTAAGGAATTTTCCAAATTAGCTTCAAAAATAACAGTTTCATCTTTAGTAATATCTACTCTAGAACGTGGGTCTACAGTAGTAGTCATTGTTTTATAATATACTCTATAAATAACCACTAAAGGGTCTGAACCTTCTTTTATTTCTATATTCTTAGTTTTTATATCTAAAGTTAATACATCTAAAATATTTGGATCATTTAAGGCTATTGTAAAATTGGGATAACAATTAAAATATATTAGACTCATTTGCAATATTTGATCAGCTTAAGGCTAATAGTGAGGATCAAACTTAAGTAGTTTAGTCATCTCTATATTCATGCACAATAGGAGCATTTATTTTGTCTCGGGTTAAAGGCTTTATTGCTATCTGAACTAATCCAATATGTAAAAATTTGTTTGTCTTTCTATGTTCTTTAATAGCTTTTGCAGAAAATAACTTTATACTTTGATGATCTTGTAATAAAGGTAAAGTTTTTTCAGTAGTATTAATTGAATAACTTTGGAAAAATTCAAAAGATCCGACTCTATATAAAGTTTTAATATCTTGTTTAGGAATACTCCAATTTTGTAAATTGTTTTCTATATTTGAAATCATAATTTCAACAGAATTAGTATGATCTTGTTCTTCTTCAATATCAGAAGAGGAACCATTCTTTCGGTTAAGTAATAATTTAGCTATTCTATTCATGATGAATTATTCTGATAATATTAAGATAAAATCAACTGAATAAAATTTATAATTACCTGAATAAATATTTCCACGGGAACATCCCCATATCTTCCGGGTCCGGCCGTCTTACGCTCTTTGTTGCGGCTAATCCAACGGATGTGATCGACAGGACTTACCAACGCAGTCATATTATTCACATAATATAAAATTTATCCATTGTTTTAGCATAATATTAACATTATATTTCATTACTTATAGAATGAAAAATTCATTACTTT
The DNA here is from genome assembly GCA_026074375.1 of Tanacetum coccineum. Lineage (NCBI taxonomy): Eukaryota > Viridiplantae > Streptophyta > Magnoliopsida > Asterales > Asteraceae > Tanacetum > Tanacetum coccineum. The sequence continues at coordinate 4,127 of BQNB010111298.1, forward strand.
TCCTTGAAAATGGCTCTGATACCAATTAATAACAAGATCACAACTATTTAACATGCATTGCTTACAGAGGTCTCTCTGTAAGTCCACCTTGTGAGCCAAGGTTTAGTGTAACGAGACATCTTCCATGAATTGTTGGCAGTGACGTGGAATATCTCAATACTAGTTGCTACATGCATGTACAAGTAACAAGATATACCTCAGTGAGAACCTTCTGAATCAACTCCTCAGCTTTTGCTATAGCGTCTTTTTGCTATAGCGTCTGAAGAACCCGTCAGCTCAAGACTAGTAAGTGAAAGGTCTGATGCAAAGTCCCTGATAACTTGAATCATTGCACCAGATTCAGACTCAAAATACCTAATAGTTTTCCAGGCGTCACCAATGATAACACCTTCCTGCCATTTGGTATCTCGATTTTTTTGCTTGGGTTTCCAGAACCTTCCTGTTTAAAAAACAAACAATAATCTCAGTTTGATGATTGTGTACCAGAGTATGGATTCTTGCAAGTTTTGTCATGAATAAAATCATATTCTTGATTTCTAGCATATAAACCAATCTAGAAAACGAAGTGTGCAAAAATGTGTACCTTCACTTTTTGAACAAAACTCTCCACAATATTTCCTCTTAAGGCCGTTTGACCTTCAAAACGTAATTCAAAACCGTCTATTGCTTCCAAAAAGATTATTGGAACGGGTGATAGCCTTCTCATTAATCTGTGGAGCTTTAAATCATCGGTCGCCAAAACCAAAGATTCATCAAGCCCCTTTTCGTCTATTAAATCTCTGAGACAATCAAACTCTGATCTCAACAGATCAATAGAATGATGACAATGAAACCTAAAATTGAGAGAGAACAAAAATATTAAAAACAGTTTGCAGTGTAACTTTAATGTACTTTAAATAAATATTTAATAAATCAGAGGGACACATACAAATGGTTTGGAAGATCAGCAATAAGATCAACGAGATGATTTTGATGAATTTTCCGATACACGCAGTGGGTGTGACAGAAAACAAAATTCATCACCAAGAAGCTTATGAATGTCCGCGACAACGGTGTCTCTCTTTGGCAGAATATAAAGCTCTAAAAAGGCGTTGTCATACACGATCTTGAATGGTAGCTGATATCCATGGGTATCCACAAAGTACTGCATGTCTCCATCAATCTGATTCAAGAAAAAATTATGATGAAGCACAATTAAATAAAAACTTGATTTGAGATAAAGATTTGAAAATATAAAAAACTTGTTATTAAAAGAAAATATACCTTGGGCCTGTTAGCATTGGAAATCGTTTGAGACTTGCTCATCTTCTTTTTCATCTTCTGAAATCTGAGATCAATCCTCGCTTCATCGTGTTCTTTTACAAGAGCAGCTGAAGGATATTTAAAAAAACATCATTTATTAGTAACGCACTCCAATTGGGTAAAGTGTGCAATATGTAAAAGGTCAGTCGACACAATCAACGCACCTGTACTCTTTTGTTTTTCCTGAACAGGGTCAGAGTCAATCAAGCTACAAAGCTGAAAAAAGTTACCACTTAGTAGAAACTATCATGTCACGTAAACTAAATATAAACATTGTTTGTTGATGAATTTTTAGAATTAAAATTAGAATTAAAACAATGTGCCTTTAATAAAGAACAACAGAAATAGCAAGAAAATGGGAAACAAGCTAATAAAAAACTGCAAAAACATTGCCAATGCAAAAAAGAATACAATGTAACACAATTAATTAATTCACGCCTCACTTAACATCATTCATTCAACAAAAATGAAAGAAACTTTTTGTTACTAGACGTTGCATGATTAACAAACAACTAAGATTAGCAGTTACATGCATTGCAAAAAAAGATCAACTTAGTAACATGATTGATGAACATAAATTCACCATCATCAATTACTAACTATTTCGTAAAACTCAGTTTTTCAAAAATTAGAATTAATCAGTTTTTTAAACGTTGCAGACTCTAATTAAGACAACAAATAGTTGGCATTTAATCAAATGAAGTATATGTTCACTTACGTCTCTTGTCCTCTCCAAAGAAGATGGCTTATTTTCCTGATGTGAAGAGTTCTTCAACGAGAAAACATCGCCTTCGAAACTGATGAAACGGATATCAGGGATCTGAAAAAATAGTACATGCATTTAAGAAACAAAATATAATTTATCAGTAGATTAAATATGCTCATGAACTATACCATCTTCAAGTTCTGGCGGAGGAAATCTGACTTTGTGGCCACTATGTAAGTGGCGTCTCGCACATAATTTGCAATACACTGGATGCTTGACAGTCCAGAATCTTTTTGGCCACATCTGATATTTAGATAGAAAAACAAAAAACTTTTAGTCAAGACAACAAATCTGGGATTACAACGAAAAAGATAGAAAAAACCACTACTTCCCGAAACAATGTGAAACAGTACCCTAGTAGCAATATTTCTTGATAAAAAAACTATTACTAACCCGATATCCTTCGCGTCCATAGCAAATTGGAGTGCCGTAGACATATAGGTCTCATGTACAGTTAACTCTGCGATGGTACAGCTACAAACCAGAAACATGGTTTAAAAAACAAAATATGCAGAATTATTAAATATAAGTTTAAAAAACCAGAAACATCGTTTGAAAAAAATCGACCAATACCTAGTCGTATAAAATGTCATGTTTCTAGACTGAAAGGCAGCAGTTATATCAGATATTTTCAGGTTCTTTCTCTGCATAAGACGAAATGAATCTGCATCTACAATAACCTTTTCAGGATCACCGAGTTGTTTTGGACTTCTGTTAACCTATAAAAGTGGTATAAAAAATGAAGTGAATACAAACAAACTCGCAAAAGACGCAACAAATAAAGAGTTACAAGTTAAATCAACACCAAGAACATTTAGCATTAAGGGAGAATTTCATATATACCCAATGAAACTTCATAAATTACATATTTCCCCAAAACACAAGTTTTTAATGCATAATGTACGATGCTATTGAAGCATGTTTGGGGTAATATGTAAATATAAATGTTCTAGTCAGACTCAAAGGCAGTTACAAGTTAATTCAACACCAAGAACATTTAGCATTTAAGAAACAAACAAAAAAAAATGCTACAGTATCACATATAACGTACAGGGGTAATATCACAGTCAACTTTGTGTGTCCAAAAAATTTGGAGCCATAATTACAGCAAATATCAGGCCTCAGTCTGACTAGAAATAAAGACCGATTTATCAACAAGTTGGACAAACAAGGTGCGAAAGTTAAGATACAGTCAAGATAGCTACAACGCTTAAAAAAAGTGACCAGAACAAAAGTTTAGCTTAGTAGAAGCAATCATGTCACACAATCTAAATATAAATATTGGTTGTTGAATATTTAGTATTAAAATCAGAGACTTAGTAGAAGCAATCATGTCACACAATCTAAATATAAATATTGGTGGTTGTTGAATATTTAGAATTAAAATCAGAGAGACAATTTATTTTACAGCCCAAACTTGAAAAAGCCATAAGCCAGCTATATAAGCCGAAACAAACACCCCCTTAATCCAGATTCTAGAGACCTTGGTACTCCCTAGGTACACATCATAATAACAATATACATCAAAACAATATACGTAGATCGTACTCCCTAGGAACATATCTATATAGTTTTAAAAAATGAAGTACATGAAGCTGATTACAAACTGGTTTCATATAATGAGATTTTTTACTTGCTATAGAATATAACCTTTTACTAAGTATATCTATATCGTTTCAAAATCAACTTGCCTTGTAATTCACAAGAGAGAATGTAAAATTTAGAGCATAAATAACTTACCAGCATCTTACGCTTCTTGTCCTTCTTCCAAAAAACAGTCCCATCAACAGCGGTCCCATCAACAGGTACATCTATATGATAAGAGTTAATTATAGAACAGTTGGGTAAAATATGGTACAAAAGGATTAAAAAGGTCAAAATACCTTCATTCTTTTCAATTGTATGTCTGTTCCTCTTTTTAGCCCTAGTTTCAGACAAAACCTCTTCCCCAGCAATTGCAGATGATCCTATAAAGTGCAAGTGTTTCAGTAACGCACCAAGCTAACAAGTATAAGTGAGTCAATGTTGAGTCAGCATACCTTCTTCCTGCGACCTTTTCGGGTTGACTTGCTTCTCAAGCTGGCTAGAAGTTGCCCCACGTTTTCCCAAAAATTTCAGTTCATCATTATTAAGATGTAGGATTGGAACAGAAGTAACCTGAAGTATATAATATGGAGTATTTGTCAACAAAACTCTTAAGTAGTTATAGAGAATATAGACATTTGTAGACGGGTAATGTTATACCTGCTTAAGATCATCATACAACGATGAATTACCAGTGGCTAATATCACTCTGCTACGCCTTTGGAGTGAGGCAGCCAACATAAGAAGACATTTAAGCTCTATCACAAGCTTAGAATGCATGCACGGATAACTGTAAAGTTGTGTATAAGAAATATATAATTCAATATTTTCAGAGGATGACTTTTGTAAGAAAAAGAACTATTTAACTGAATATTAAAAGAATCCATACCATCCAATCCAGCCCGGACACTTTTTTTCAAGCATATCCAAGGTGCAATTAGTGCACATGAAATGCACTTCACCACCAGTGAAGTGTTTAATTGATTCACTGGCCACATTTATGTTTGGTACTAGGAATTTTTCATAGAAGGAAGAATCATATATCACAATATTAGAAGCCATCTCCGATGTCACCTAAACAAACAAAAAAACACATTATGATGACTTCGATCACTAACAGAAGTTTGCATAATTTTGTAAACAAGCATAAAGTAATAGTGTCATGATCATTCAAAAATCTAGTGTTATTCTAAAGTTGCATATAAAACAAAGCTAAACAAAAAAACACACAGATAAAGTAAATAACTCAAAAGATTCCCATTTGATATATTTTTCACGTACGTTTTAATTTCATCAAAAAAACAGCAAAAAATCATCAAAATAGACTACAACTGTGATTAATAACAAAATAAAACTGAAAAAAGCTGACTTAATCATGACTATCCCTCAAATTCAGAGTTTATTATGTAACATATACTACTTTCAAAAAATCGCTATTAACAAATTAGTCAGACTATTAACCACGAATATGAAAAATAGAATCGAAGTGAACAACAAAGTAGCTTCAAATTCGAAGATATCATGAAAGCATCAATATTACACATACAAACATCTTACTATAACTGAAAACACTTGCAAACATCTTATTTCAAGCATAACTATCGCTCACAGTTGTTGACTTATTTTAACTAACAATACTTAAGGATAAAATGATCATAATAACAGTCTATATCGCTTTCACTTAAGTAAATCACATATACACATTAGTTACATCATCATTTTAAATAAACATTTATAAAATCAATTAAATCAACTAGATGAACATATAATTATTAACCTAATTAAAAATCAAAATAGAGATAAACACAAAACCAACCGACTAAACTTCAACCGAACAGTTTATATCAAACAATAAACATAACAGTTCATCGCATTCAATCATTTAGGCGAATTAAAAACAATAAATTCGATAACTAACATAGAATTTGATCACTAACAGACTAAAAAGGCGTAATTCGATCACTAACAGATTAAAAACGTTAACAATTCATCACATTCTCGATGAATTCAATCACTAAAACACTAATATCAGTAACAATTCATCATTTAAGCGGATTAAAAACAATAAATTCAATAGAATTCGATGAAAAAGTGGAAAAATAAGAGTTACTTACAAGAAAATGGTTGAATTAGGGTTTGATTGTTGCAATTCAGTTAGTGATTTGGGGGAAATGGGAGAAAAATAGTGAGTGATGATGTGGGAATGATGTATATATAGGAGGGGAGGGAATTCTGTTAGTTTAAAAAAAACACGTGCGTCTATGTTTACAAGTGCATTATTTTATTAAAAATAAAATGGGAACAAAAATTTAATGGGTCGGGTTGAGATAGTGAACCCATCTGAGATCTGTGAACCCATCTCTACGAATATCAAAATAATTGATAGCCAACGAAGAAAGAACAAAAGGTTTTCTCTTAATACCAAGCAAAAACCCATATCTGGCCTAAAAAAATCAAAAGTTTCTGGAGTTAAAAAGATGTTTTTTGTATAAAGTGAGAAATTACATATGCCAGAAAATGAAGAAAAAATCATCATCATGTTTGATAAAACAAGTTATGAAAAAAAGAATTGAAAAATGAGGGTTTAGGTGTAGGGGGAGGAGGTGTTTACGATGAAAATGAGGATTTTTGGTTATAAGAAGAGTGTATGTGGATGGTTTTGAATTTGTCAACAGGCGCATTGAAAGGATCGTAATTACTTTTTTAGAGTATTTAATTTAATGCTGTCCCACCTTATTATACGTTTTTATTTATTTCCAATCCAAATTTTAATTGGGAGTATATTGCAAAAATGTGGTTGCGGAGTTTTTCACATTTGGTTCGCGTGGTATCAAAAATAAGGGTGAGCATCGGTTTGAAACCGAACCAAATCGACAAAAATCAAATCGAGTTGAAAATTGAATTTGAGAAAAAACATGAACCGAAATCGAACCGAATAAATATTTAGGCATTATTTTTTTGTTTTAACCCGAACCGACAAAATCGAAACCGAAAACTATAAATATACAAAACCAAAAATGGTCGGTTCGGCTCGACTCGGTTTGTCGGTTCGGTTGGTTTTGCTCAGCCCTAATCAAAAGTGTATGCGGAGTTTTTGTGGGAAACCTTTAAATCCGTTTTAATCCTCTTGCTCTGGCGACGTTAGTGTGTCTAACACGGGCCCATCCACACAAGGGTATTTTTGTTCGTCCATCTATGTTTTAACCTTTTTAAATATTGTAATCTTTATCATTTATGCGTTTCTTAATCTAATACTTAATTAATTCAACTACTCACACGTAATCATTTAACCCCCCCCCCTCCTTTCCCTCTTTTAACCGATAAAATAGCAACACACACAGTCTCAACAAAACCTCGACCTAAGTCCTTTCAATAATCAATCAGTTTCACATACAATCCTTCAAAATTTCATGTGGCAAAGTTGTTAAAAGATGAACACTTTACCTCTAAAGTCGTATTTTATAAAGGATGAAATTGGTTTTGATCTAATCAAATTTTATGGTAAAATCTTAAACATAATTACTTGTGTTATATTACATTGTTAACTAATTTATGTTTTTTTTCTCAGTTGGGAAAAGAAACATGTTCTTTATAAAGTTGAATCATGGTGGAAAGTTCACATACCCACCAAAAAGGATGTATGTTGATGGCAAAGTAGCATACGTGGACAAGATTGATGTAGATCTTTTCAATGTTGTTACAATAGATGTTTTTTGTGGAAAATTGGTGAACAACTTATGTTTTATCACTTCAAAATGCCTAACAAAAGTTTGATTATGGTATGATGCCTTTGAGTTGTGATGATGATATAGTTAGCTTGATAAACATACTGGAAACAGTTAAGGTAGTAGATTTTTTATTGAACATTGGTTTACCACTATTTCTCTTTCTAGAATAGACACGCACATACACTTAAACACACTATATTGCTAAAATGATCCATTAACACCGACACTAAGCTAAATGTCGAGTTCTAATCTAGCTATTGTTATTATTATTATTATTATCTCTACTAGTTTATAAAGTATTTAGTCATTCTAATTTTATAAGTCTTAAAATTTTAAGTAAAAAATATTTTTTCTTTAAGAAATCTATACATCTTTAGTCATTAAATAAAAGTTATTTCATTGTATTATGAAAAATAAATGTATTTAATTTTACCACTGAAACATTCATAGCCAAGATATTAAAAGCCCATGTTAAAAAGCAGTAACCGTCGCATTTTATATAGAAACCGAATTAGTGAAGATGTGCAACTAACAATTCTTAAATCTTTATAATATATTTTTATAAGAATTGCAATTTGATTTTCTAAATCTTTATCCTCAACTATAAGAATAGATGCTAAATAATATGAGAAATTCTTTGTTTTTGGATTCAGCGGTTCATATTAATGTGTATTGATAAACACACGAAGAAAAATGAGTGTTGCTAAGTTATGGTGATGTTGGCATAAATAGAGAAAAATAATTGATCGATGTGCTCAAAAATCTTGGCTTTGAAAATAAAAAAGATTGATGAATGTGCATGATTTACCCTTTTATGTACGATGCATGTCAGTCATGTCCCTTTAAGAAAAAGAATACAACTGAATTGAAAAAGTTAGTATGAGTTGCTATCGTCGAAAAATATAATCACACGGGTACCCACTGCTACATTATGCGGGTACGCGACTAGTTGTAGATTTTTTGGAGTCCAAGAAGAAACTAGAATTCCTAGAGTGATCTACTAGAGGCTCACCATTTGACATTTCACCACTACACTTAGATACAGGAGAACTCCTATATATGTTTCTAGGTTTTGGTGTACAAGCATTAGGAGTGCAGTGTGCTCTAGTAGAGGCCATATCCTTATGACTAGGAATCCTGGTTTTGTCTTGTGTCATTTTCCTAGCATCTTCTAGAAAGTACGCATGAACCATATCATTAGAACCATACGATTCTTTATGACTATTCCTAGAGTAGTTAGGTGCATTCACCTGATGAGGTTTTGCAGCAGCAGATTCTCTAACTTTAGGCAAATAATGAGGAGTGACTATTTTTGACAAATCATTTTTCTCATCAACTTGGGAGGCAAACCGTGGTCTTGAAATTCTAGGTCGTTCAGACGTAAACGCATTCGGTTGTCTAACAACTAAATGGTTTCTAGATGGTTGTAAAGGCGGTTTCCCCAAGATTGATGCTTTGGCACATTAGTATCACGCTATTTCCTTTTAAACTTTCTTTATTTGTTTTTCAATGTACATTCGCAAAAACCTTTTCCTGAATCTGCGCCTTTAAATTAGCATTTTCAACAGTCTTACTATTCAATTGAACAATCAGTGAGTCATTATGATCTTTCGGTTCTGATTTCGTGTCCTTTTGCTAGAATCTTTAAAGTACTTTGTTAAGTTTGTTAAACTGCTCATGTTCCTTATTTAATTCTCATTCTTGTAAGTATTTGCTCACACTTACTTTCTAGTTCATGTTTATTGTTTCCGAAACATCATGTCATGTTTAACCTTGGCTTCATTATTGCTTCCTTCACACTTTTATTTGATTCTTTTAGTTGCAAAATTAGTATGGTTTTGGCCTGTAGCTGAGCTTTTCATATCATTTATCTCAATAAGTTTCACAAAACTCAGAAGCATCTTGGTGTTTACCATGGTTTGTTACTTAGAAAATTTTCTTCATTTTGTTGATTGAAATTTCCAGTGAAATACAATGTTTTTCAAGTTAATACGAACTTGCGTGAAAGTTCATTATACGTTTCTTTTTCAATCATTTCTTTTGATTTGACAAGCTCAGCTTTAAGCAAAGGACTTTTTGCTTGATATTGTTCAGTAGCAAGGACATTATGTGGAACAGTCAAATGTACCTCAGCAGATGGCACTTGGTCATTTACTGGTCTGATATTTGCATCCACAACATGTGTGATATAAGTCCTTGAACTGTTGCTTGTATCATGCATATCTGACTTTGTCTCGCTGCTTTCAGTAATAACCGACCCAGCATCCAATGCTTTAACGTCTGAGTTCAAATTAGCCTCTAATGTTGTACTCTCAGTGACCAAACTCTCGTGTTGTTGTAACTGAGTTTCATTCACTGATTTGCTGAGTGCATTGTGGTTTTCTAACTCTATCCAACTGCTTTTCGAGACATTCAAACTGTCATCCACTGCTTGAACTGGATTTATCTGAACATCTTGTGACTGTAGCTGTAATCTACCGTATGTAATTACAGCTCTATGAATGACCGCTTCAAGTGTATCCAGGTTCTCAAGTAAATCACGTCTGTACGCACTAGGTTCACAGCGCGTGAAGTATTCGAAGTCTTGTTGCCAACCTTGATTCAGAAGATCCGTTGCATTTACCCCTTTTGAGGCAAGAAATTCCTTGAACTGTGTTCTGAGTGCTTGAAGACAAGTCTTTGCATTAACCCCATGAAGATTCTCTCTTTCAAGTTGTAGCCTTAACTGATCCAGATTATGAAACATCTTCAATTTGAAAGTCTGATGCTCTTCACCAAAGAATGAGCGAAATGCTGGTTTAAATGCATCAACAGCATAAGGCGAATTAAGGAGATAGAGATCATAAAGATGTGTCTCGAGTTGTTCAACCCATGTCATGCAGTTGGAGTGCCTTTGTTTTGCGAGCCGTTGCGTCAGTTGAAGCTCTCTCTCTTTTGAATTAGAATTAGAAGATTCCATTGAAATTCGATGTGTGAAATAAAATTAAGGATCTTAAGTAGATAATGTGATTGATGTTGTGGTTTTAAATGCAATTAACGTTCACGGGATTTTACAAGTCTATGATTAAAACCGATAAAAGATTAACGGGATTTTACAAAATCAATAGAAAACCGTGAATGATTTGATTCGGAATCAGCGGCCAATGATTTAATTGTCTAAAAACAGATAATTTTCTGGCTAGGGTTAAAGCTGTTTGTTTAAATAGGCTCACCAAACTGAAACGGGCCTTGAAATACAGATGGGCCGTGAGCTAGAACAAAAACAAGTCTAACACAAATTCCAAAAAACTGAAAAATGTCAAAAAATCATAGTAAACGAGTGTTTTGGGCTTTGAAAAATCCGTAACCAGCTAAAGGGTGGTTACAGCGTGATCCGTCTCGTTTTTCTCTTCGATTTGAGAGGTCACGGGCCTGAAACGGACTTACGGATCAAAAGTTATGGCTGTTTTACTGAAACCCTTTTCTTCACACAAAAAATTCTTAGTAAACCGCTGCCAATTAGTAACTCGCTGTTTGATAACTCGCCGTTTAGCAACTCGCCGTTTAGCAACTCGCCGTTTAGCAACTCGCCGTTTAGCAACTCGCCGTTTTAGCAACTCGCCGTTTTAGCAACTCGCCGTTTTAGCAACTCGCCGTTTTAGCAACTCGCTGTTTTTGGCAACTCGCTGTTTTTGGCAACTCGCTGTTTTTAGCAACTCGCTGTTGACCAGGTCAAACCGCCGTTGACTATTTCCTTAAATCGTGGATCTTGTCCCCTACTTTGTCAAACCGCCGGCAAGAGATATTATTAAATAAGCAACTCTCCACCAAGAACACTAGGACGATTTTTACAAAATCACTCAAATAAGCTTTTCTATCCACGAATCAAAGCTCTAACATGCAATACTAAGTGTGTATATCAAGTTTAAACACACCTTAACACGTCTTTCTTTGAGAATCGACCAAAATTAGGCAACTCTCCACGAAGAACACTAACCTTTTAAAGCTTATAATTCGAACTTTGAGCTTGTATAACACACGAAATTGATACAACCTAGCCTCTTTGATGTGTAGAACAAGAGAAGATCAAGATTAACAAACAAATAAGCCAAAATTGAAAACGAGCCGTGGGTTTTTTTTTTCAAAAATAAGCCACGAATTTGAGCTTATTTAACCATATGAATCAATCACGAATCCACCCCATGGCTCTGATACCAATTGTAGGTTCCCGTAATTCACACAAACATGTATAGATCTAAAGAGATCTAGAGAGAGAAAGTTAGAGAGAGAGAATAGTTGAGAGAGAAAAGAAAAACACACTTAAGAGTGTGTGTAAAATGAGTAAAATGCTTACCTCTTCCAAAGTTGGAAGCGGTATTTATAGTTCTTACAATACACCGGGTATTAGTACCCGGTTTAATACTGAAAGTCATACGTTTACCTATTAAACTACGAGCTATATTGAACGGTAAAATACACGGTGTGACCGAGTCTTTTTCTAATATCTAACAGGTTCCTGGTTAGTTTTTTAAGCCCTTTGGGCGTTTTATACTTATAAAAAATTGGATCTTTATAGTGGATAAAATTAATTAGACAAAACCCTAGGTTGTATGAAATTTTATGTGTTAAATTCGATAGTTTAATTTGTTAATTAATCGGGTTTAAATTAAAAGTTAATTTGTTATCCGTGATAAACACATGAAAGTTTATCATGGATAAGATATATGATATTATTCATAATTAATTGTTGATTAGATGACATGCAAATTCGATGATTAGATCATAAAAGTTGAGTTTTTTTTTTAGTTTTTCGGATTGTTTGACACACTGTTACTAAATATTCATAAAATATTCATCGTACGTTGAAAAATTTTGAAATTTTTATGGTAGATCCAGGACTCAGTAAGCTACAACTTTGTAGTTTACTGCAAAAGCTGGGGAATTCCTTAGCTGTGTCCTGTCGGGGCCTAAAGTCGACCGAAATTTTCTATCAGCTTTATGTGCTATGTGTTATATATTTATATATGGCTTACGCAATCGATTATATCGATGTATGTGGCCCGATTAATTGGAAAAAGGAGCCTTATATGAATATATACATAGTTTAATTATTTGATAATTAGGATCAACGTTAATATTTGCATGTGTTAATTGTTAAGTGGTTTTTTAAATAAATGTTATGTGTATTAGTAGTTTCTATTTATTTGTTTTTAGAAGTTTTTGACTTTTGTAAAAACAAAAGGGTTTTTCGAAAAATAAAATATAAACATGACTAAGAACTATGAAATAAGATTTATTATAGACTATTAATTGCAAAGTCTTATGAGTCACTCGGGTGTGGTTATCTATAATGTTAGGGCTCATACCTTAACTTCCCACGATGAGAATTGCAATTTAATAAGTTTATAATGTGTTTTAAATCAAAGATTGAATTTTATCAATGATGAAATTTGTAAAAGTACTATTTATTTGCAAGGCATATCACCAAGGGTTTGAGGTTTATAGACTTTATAAATCCCTGATATCTTGCAATTATTTAGGAAACGTGAATGGTCTAGGGTTTGAATGATTTTTAATCATTCTTTAATATTTTCCCGTGATAAAATAAGAATTCTTTAGATTTGAAAACACGTTGAATCGTCAATTTTTAAGGTAACACTATTTATACATGAGATGTATAGAAAATATGTGATACCGTAATAAATAACTTAATTGAGTAAAGTTTTTATTAAAATTTATGATACGAAGATGTATGCATGCTTCTTCGTACATATTTGCCACGTCAAATATAAATATCCTTTTAAAATAAGTTGTTGCCATCCAATTTGAAAAAACACTTGCATTTTCCTTTTACATTACGTTAGACGTAGTTAGATTGCAAACCCAAGGTGATTATACACTTTCGTGAGACGTTGGTGTTACATAATCATATTTCTTGATTGAACGACTTAATTGAGGTAAGCTGGTGAGACCTTATGCTCAAGGCATAGATGGGATAAAACATGCTTGCTAGCATATTAATGCAATAAAGTAAGTCCCATAATGTTCTAGGAATTGCACTAGTGGCAATTATTGATCGTCAATTACCTTTTGAATACACCATTGCTAGCAGATCAACTAATGTGATGGTGGTATGTCAAGTTGGATCATATGACTTAGAAAATTAATTGTTTATTTATTTAAACATGGGTAGTTAATTTTCTTCAAGGAGTATTATCGAAAATACTAATTCTTGAACTTTACTATGTTTTGTAGATGGCACGACCTGTTCAAAACATAAACCATTCGGCTTTCAGGTCGATGTTTGAAAGAGAAAAACTTTTTGGTAATAATTTCAATGACTGGTTTCGTCAACTTAAGCTGGTCTTGAGAGTTGAAAATAAAATGTTTGTCATTAAACAGCCTTTACCCGCAGCTCCTGCTGCTGATTTTGAAGCGCAAGTTCTTGCACAATGCAATGCAGTTTATGATGCATATAATGAGGTTGCTTGTCTTATACTTGGGAGTACGACCCTTGAACCTCATAGAAAATTTGAAAACTCCTCACCATATGACATGATAAAGGAGCTTTAATCTATGTTTGAGAAACAAACTGGAGTAGAGAGGTTTGAACTAATCCAAACTTTCCATGCTTGCAAACAAGATGAGGGTAAACCAGCCGGTGCATATGTCCTTAATATGAAAGACTATGTGGAGCAACTAGAACGTCTTGGTTATGTGCTCCCGCAAGATATTAGTGTTGGTTTAATCTTGAATGACCTCACTAGTGATTTTGTTGGTTTTGTAAGAAACTATAATATGCATAACATGGGGAAGACAGTTGGTGAATTACATGCTCTGCTTATTGAGTATGAGAAAGGTTTACCTAAAAAGGCTGGTACACCACAAGTAATGGCGATTCAAGGTGGTAGAATCCAGAAAGCCAATAAGAAATCGCTTAATGCTAAAGGCAAAGGTAAAGGGAAAGGAAAGGGAAAGGATAAAAGTTATATCCCTAAGCCTAAAAACCCTAAACATTATACTAAAGAGCACCCGACAAAGGATGACGTTTGCCACCACTGCAAAGAGGTGGGTCATTAGAAAAGGAATTGTCTTGTTTATCTTGCTGAGTTGATTAAGAAGAAGAAGCAAGTTGGCACTGCCGGTTCTTAAGGTATCTTCACTATAGAATTATTTTCTTTTCCTAAAAATTCCTGGGTGTATGATACTGGTTGTGGTACTCACATTTGTAACACAAAACAGGGTCTTAGATGAGCAAGAAAGCTGAAACAAGGAGCTCTCTATTTGTATGTGGGCAACGGTGTTCGTGCGCAAGTGGAAGCTATTGGAAGTTATGACTTAATTTTACCTAATGGCCTAGTGATTTGTTTAGACAATTGTCATTATGAACCTACTATAACTAAAGGTGTTGTTTCAGTTTCACGTTTGGTTGACAATGGTTTTACCCAATATTTTACGGATTATGGAATTTCAGTTTCAAAGAATAATGTTCTTTATTTTAATGTTATTTCTAGTAATGGTATTTATGAATTTGATATGATTAATCGTGTGCCAAATGTTAATTCTATTTATACTGTTAGCAATAAAAGAGCCAAGCACAACTTGGACTCTACTTATCTGTGGCACTGTCATCTTGCTCATATAAGCAAGAAACGTATTGAAAAGCTGCAACATGATGGGATTTTAAAATCAAACGGATGAAGAATCTTTTGATAAATATGTATCTTGTTTATCGGGCAAGATGACAAGGAAACCATTTCAACATCATACCGAAAGGGCGATTGATTTTCTTGGAATAATACATACTGATGTGTGTGGTCTACTTAGACATGTGTCAAGACAAGGTGCTAGCTACTTCATTACCTTTATGGGTGATTATAGTCGTTATGGTTATGTTTATTTACTTAAACATAAACATGAAGTCTTTGAAACATCCAAGGTGTTTAAAAATGAAGTGGAAAATCAACTCAGAAAGACTATAAAGGCACTTCGATCAGATCAATGAGGCGAATATATTAGTCAAGAGTTTAAAGATTATCTCAAAGATTGTGAAATTGTTCAACAGCTTACACCTCCATATACACCACAACACAATAGGGTGTCTGAAAGGAGGAATCGTACTTTGTTAGACATGGTTTGATCAATGATGAATCTTACAAATCTGTCATTATCCTTTTGGGATTATGCTCTAGAGACTGCTACACGCATTCTTAATATGGTTCCAACTAAGAAGGTTGATAAGACACCATATGAATTATGGTATGGAAAAGTTCCTAACTTGTCTTACTTATAGGTCTGGGGATGTAAGGCGCTTGTGAAGCAGGATACGGCTGACAAACTCCAACAAAGATCTGTTAAGTGTATCTTTATAGGATACCCAAAGGAAATGATGGGTTACTATTTCTACTTCCCACCTGAAAACAAAATTGTTGTTGCAAGGTATGCTGAATTCTTAGAGAAAAATCTTTTGTCTCAAAAAATCAGTGGGAGGGCCGAAGAAATTCAAGATAAAGATACATCACCTTCTGAAAACACTAGCGAAATTCCTATGGAGGTTGAAGGTTTAGAACCACCTCAAAAGGAAGTTGTTCCTGTTTGTAGGTCCGCAAGGACACATCGAGCTCCTGATTGCTTATGTCTAAATGTAGAAGTGAAGGAGCATAGTTTAGGGGATCTTAATGAACCCGCTAACTATAAAGCTGCAATATTAGATCCGGAATCTGATAGTGGCTCGATGCTATGAATGCGGAAATGCAATCCATGAAAGATAATCAAGTATGGTGCTTGGTTGATCTTCCTCCTAATTGTAATACTGTTGGGAGCAAATGGTTTTTTAAGAAAAAGACTGACATGGATGGCATAGTACACACCTATAAAGCACGTCTTCTAGCAAAGGGATTTACTCAAACCTAAAGGGTTGATTATAAAAAAAACGTTCTCACCCGTTGCTGACATTAGAGCTATTAGGATTCTTATAGCCATAGCGTCGTTCTATTACTATAAGATATGGCAAATGGATGTCAAAACTGCCTTCTTAAATGGTTATCTTACTGAAGACATTTATATGGTGCAACCTGAAGGTTTTGTTGATCCTAATCATCCTAGGAAAGTATGCAAGCTTCAAAGATCAATTTATGGTCTTAAGCAAGCATCAAGAAGCTGGAATAAAAGATTTGATGAAGAAATCAAAAGGTTTGGATTTACTAAAAATTTTGATGAACCATGTGTATATCAAAAGGCTAGTGGGAGTAATGTTACATTCATCATCTTATATGTTGATGATATAATCATCATGGGAAATCACATTCGAAGTTTACAAAGTGTAAAATCATATCTTGGAAAGTGTTTCGCCATGAAAGATTTGGGGAGAGCTGAATTTATTCTTGGAATCAAGATCTACAAAGATAGTTTGAAGCTGATTTTATTTTCGGAACATATTTCAATAATAAATCATATTTATTATTACATACCTTGAGTACAAACTTATATATATATATATTTTTTAAACTTATTTGACTCGAAAACGAGAAAATATATATTTTATTTCCTAAGCTGACTTATCAAAAACTACTCGCTAAATCACGTTTTCACAACTCGGACTCTAAATCAATGTGATGTAAAACGACATTCCGAACAACTTTTTAGTTTTACCCGAGACCCGTAAACAAGCAGAAAATGACTAAAATAGCCTCGCAAAATCTTGAACACAACTCGTACCGACCCAAAAATAATTAAATTTATATTTAATCATCACGTTTATTAAATGGAAATATTTAATAATTATTTTACATTTTAATCAAAAGCGTTTGTTTAAAAACGCGAATGTTCAAAGTAAAGTTTCATTTTTTTTTACAGACAAAGATACCCGCGACACCCAATGGCACCAAAACAAATAATAATGATTTTAAATATATTTTATAAAAATATTTATAAAATACTAGTCGAGTGAATACTCATTTTTATAGGAAAAAATGATTTGAAAAACAAGCGCAACTTTCGTATTTTAAATCATCCGTTAAGTGGCCTAAACGAGACCCGAACCATTAATTTACAAAAGTTACACCTTTGGTCCCTGAAACAATATTTACAACACAAACCCTAAACTATTAATGACTTATCATTTTTTTTGAAACTTTTCTTTTGTTATAAATATAGAACATTAGGGTTCATTTTTTTTTATAAACCTAAATGATATACATCCTCCCTCTCTCTCTATAACAATCCGACGCCTCCCATTTTTTCCCGGCCATTATCCGGCGATATTTTCGGCCACTCCAGCCGAGCCACGCCACCCTCCACCATCATCCATATCACCACCGAATCTATCATCAACACCATACATCATCATCATCATCACCACTTGCCACACCGCCACCGCAAATATCACCTCGTCACTCTCTCCATGAGGGTGCGTTCGGTTCTGTCGTTAACCCACGAAGGGTATTTGTTTGGTTGGTTTCGATTCGGCACCACGAAGGGTGCGTGTGGTTTGGTGTAATCAACCTAAGGGTGCGTCGCGTCGGCTGTGTAACGCACGCGTGTACGTTTGGTTTTTCATTGCCGCACCACATAAGGTGCGTTTGATGCTCGGTGCAAGCCAAGAATAAGGTGCGTCTGTTTGGTGGCTAACACAAGGGGTGTTTGCTTTCCAATTCAGCAAGTAGGGTGCGTTGGTATGTGGTTATACCCAGCCATAGGATGCATTTTGGTTTAAGCTTGCACCAGCAGGGTGCGTTGAGTTTCATAGTTGCATCAAGGGTGTGGTTGTTTATATGGTTCCCACGGATTAGGGTGCCTTTGGAGTTTATAACACCAAGAGGTGTGTTGGTTTGTTGTTTCGCAAGAATAGGGTGCGTTGAGTTTGATGGCAGCCCCAAAAGGAGTGAGGTTGGTTTG
>BQNB010111299.1:3831-22381 GCA_026074375.1 Tanacetum coccineum
ATAAAAACACGATATGGAAAAGTGTAAAAATGATATGATCATGAATTGTTAGATAATATTGAGATGTTGATGGTATTGATCTTGGGACTAAAGGCTCTGTTGACCACGAGAGTGTAAACGAGAAAAGTCAGTACGCCCATATAATCAAGGATGATAATTTATGTTTCAAAGGTATGAGGAGAGTATTCAGAGTTGAACATGATAGAATTGACGAGTTTTGATACCACCAGATGACAAGATGTAACGGAATTATCACTTTTTTTAATTCATGGATAACTTTACATATGAAACTCTAAAAGAGTTGATACTTATGCTACGTATCTCGTAGCAGGTTTCTAGAATAAAAGTAACAAATGACAAGGATTGTAGCTTGATGATTAGTGTTTTTAGATTGAAGAAGATTCTAATGAGAGTTGAATATCTTCGAGAGTTGTTTCTAGAGTAGCAAGCTCATCTCTAAGTATGCTTTCTTGTGGCCCTGTTGTTTTTGCAGTACTTGGTCTGGTGACCTATCTTGTTGCAAACCTGACACTTGACACTGCAAGGTCCCGTGTGATGTAGTCTACATCTCTTACACAAGGGAAGGTTTCCAGCATATCCATTGGTGGCAGTATAAGTTCTGAAGGTTTCTTGTCTTCTATTCTGCTGTCGATGGTAATCATTGTTACGGTTGTTATTGTTGTGGTTATTCTGATAGTTGTTGTTGATGATGTTTCTCTCATCCTCAAGCTTTCGTTTGCGATCATTGGTTTCTAGAATAGAATCACGCTTTATTATCTGATCCATTAATCTCTGGGCTATGTTGATGGCTTCCTCCAAAGTTAGAGGCTTTGAGGCAGTAACATTTCCTTCAATACTTCTGGGTAATCTATTGATGAAGACTTCTATGAGTTTCTCAGCATTTGGTACCATGTTTGGGCATAAGACGGCTAATTCTTAGAATCTCCTAATGTAAGTTTTAAGATTATTTCCTTTCACAACCAAGTTGTAAAATTCGTCTTCCATTTTCTTGACTTCAGTTCGAGGGTAATACTTATTGGTTAAGAGTTCTTTTAATTCGGTCCAGGTGATCCTATTGGCTTGTTCTATTCTGTTAGGTTGGGCATATGCATTCCACCAAGACAAGGCATCATTGGTTAGAGTACCAGTAGCAAATGTCACTCTGTCTTCCTCGGCACACTTGCTACGAGAAAACACCGATTCAGTCCGTTCAAACTAGCGGATGAGGTTAATAGCTCCTTCCGTACCATTGAAGTAGAAAGGTTAAAAATTTATGAATTCTTTGTAGTTTCCTCTTTTTGCTACAGGAGGTTTTCTTGGTCTAGTATTCCTATTAGGATTGTCGGCATTTGCCATGGTAGCAGCTTGTGCTTCCAAGGCTGCAGTAAAATCCGCAATCAGTTGCCGGAGGGCATCCAAAGTTATGGCTGGTGTTTCGGATGTTGACGTCCTTTTGGGAGGCATTCTATCAACATAAGGTAACGCGTAGTAAGAATCACAAGTTTTAAAAGGTAATACTTAAAAGAAAACGTGATGATTAAAATGCTTAAAGAGAAATGCTTATTTTTGAATTTTAAGCACTTAGGGGTTATGGTATGATTCATGAAGACGGAGATAATGATGCAATTAGTGGAAATGATGATGAAAGAGTGATAAGTTGGAATAAGATACGAAACGGGATTGCCTTCATAAATAACTTGCCTTCTTACTGTACATAGTCAAGATTTGACAAGGTTTTTATTTATACTACACATCCCATGGCTAGGATAAAGCTATAACTATTCTAAGAGTTTGTTGATTCTGAGCCAGTAGATGACATCCTAAAGATCTTCCTGATCCGTTTGGTGTCGAGCTTGGATTTTCTTAATGATTTGTTCAAGATTGGAAATTCTGTAGTGAGCAAAGGCAATCTTATCCTTTTGCCCTAACCGCTTCTTTTGAAGTCTGATAATCTGAGTACGGATTCTCTCAAGTTCTATCTTTAGTTCGTCACTATTCCTTCGTATGATCATTCTATCAATACGTCCTTCTTCCATTTTCTCGATGCGGTGAAGAAAGAGTTTATCTAAGTAATTCAAAATATCTTCGACTTGTTTCTCAAGATGTTTCAGATACATCTTATCTGAACATTTTCCTATTTCAAATACCTGAGGAGGGTAGGAGTATAAACTGAGGAAGATGGTGATACCAAATTACAAGTTTGATTCCGAAATGAAGTAAATAACGTAGTTGAGGAAGAAGATGGAGAATAGATTCGCTTCTTAGGTGGTAATAGTTCTTCAGGAACAAAGAAATATCGAGGATCAAATAGTAATGATGGTGGTAATACCGGAGATGGAGTCAAAATAGCTGGTAGAGTAATAGGATCTGGTGATGAAATAGGTAATTCCTTAGCATGAAATGCGTGTACGTCCTTCAAATAAGTATTATTGTAGAAAGATGAGAATACTAGTGGGATCATATTATCTGTAGAGTTTTCCGAAGAGTTAAAAGATCTGCTTCCCGCTGAAGCTGAGAAATAATCTGATGAGACCGAAATATAGTTAAGAATATTCATAGAGGAAAAAGTATCCTCAATATCGGAAGTAGAGCGGTTGGGAGAAGACATCGTTCTGATAACAACCTAGTTTGTAAATAACATAAGTTATTTATGTAATAGTATAATAGATATGTATCTTTCTTCATACTTGGTTCCAGGAATGTTGTGGCACGGAGGACCTTGGATGATTGAAAAAATGAATGGGGTTATTGTTGAGGTTTTGTCCTTGTTCTCTTTTAACCATGGCGTGATACCAATCTGTAACACCCCATTTTTACAATATAGCAGCAGAAGCTAATCTGGGGTATTACTTCATGGATTACAACTATTCATAATCATAGAAACGACTCAAAAGAGGACGTTGTTGGAAAACTTTAGTTATCATTCATTTATTTTGAGTTTTTACAAAAAGAAAGTCCCCAAAATCTAAATTATGTTTGATTGTGAACCAGTTCACCATCTTCCAGTCCATGCCACTCGTGGCCGCAACTTGCTCACATTACTGAGATAAAATGCTAAAAATGTTATACACAAAGGTTGTTGTGAAATCATTGGTTTGATATAAACAATTTGAATACAAATGTATTATCCCGTTATTGCATTTTTGTTTGGTTTGAATTGGTCTTGTTTCATGTCATCAACACATTATCATACCAAAGTCTAATTTAAAGAACTCAAAGAGCTTATTTATCAACAAATTAAGTCCAAAGTCAATTTAACGTCTCAAAGTCAAAATTTAACTACTTGAAGGATTTATTAAATCCAAAGCATTTTATCGGACTCGAGTCAATTTAATGACTTGGTACGGATTTATGATTACTACATGATTAAACATCCTTTGTCAATTTTAATGACTTGTTAGTCAAATTTAATGACTTTAGGATTTTATACTTAGACATTGATTGTAAATGTTAAATCAGATTAGCATATAGTCTGGTAAAACATTTGTATTTGTTATTTATAGCATGTATCCCCCTTGCGGGTTTATGAAAGCATTAAAGAGATTAAAAGTGAGGCTATGAACTCACTAAGTCATTGAAAAACAATCACATTGTTATAAGATAAATGAGTATGTAAAAGAGTTTGTAACTAGCATGTATCCCCCTCGCGGGTTTATAAAACATGTAAATAAGTAAAGGCGAGGTTATGAATCTCATAATAATGGATCCATATGAAATCATTGATATTGTATAGAACTAGCATGTATCCCCCTCGCGGGTTTTAAAAATATAAAAACTTTAAAAGCGAGGCTATGAAATCTCACCTGATAGGTAGATGTAATAAATTATTTATAAATGATAAGTTCACGACCTTTTTACAATCTTAACGGGATGATTGTTATAGTAAAATGATTGTAAATAGCAACATCACGCAACCTGAGTAAATATGCTGAGCTTAGGAGATTTGTATTCTAGAACTTTTTTTTTAGGAGTTATGAGTTTGATTGAAGAGTCTGGTAATTTTTGTATCAACGTTCGGGCCATCATAAATTAAGAAGTCATTCGATAATCGTTTTGAGGAGCTAGGGGCACTTTTAAATCGTAAACCCAAACAAACTCATTCAGAATGTAATTCCAAGATGTAACTCCTTAATTGAAGCTCCCTAGTATTATGAGGTACGATTATTAATCGGTTTTAAGCTGTGTTATCAATATTGGAATTGGTTAGCACGAGAAGCGTTAATTAAAGTTATGTCTGGTAAGGTTTTAAATATGATTTTACACTTTTTCAAAATGTTACATTTTAGACCCTGGGGTTTGGAAAATTGCAATTAGGCCCTTGGAGTTTGCACTTTTACGACTTTGGTCCCTCAACTTTGAAAGATATACCAAGTAAACCTTAGACTTTTAAAAGTGACATAATAGACCCCTATATTTATAACTTTGATAAAATGACATATTTAGTCCCTTTAGTTATAAGTTTCCGAAAGTTACGATATATACCCCCTGCATGGATTATAATTACAAAATATGTCCAAATTGCCATGCAAGCTTCTTTTAACATTTCAAAAGATATTTATAAGTTATAATAAACTAAAATATGAAGTTTTAACGTAACGCAAGTTTAAAATAACGATTCGTTAGGCTAGGAAGCAAAACGGGTCAAATTAGGGTTTCAAAACGTAAACGCGCGGGTTTTAAGTTCAAATTCCTTCATTAATCAATAAAGTGGTTATTTTAACATTAGTTAAGCATGCTAGGATAGATTATAATAATATTTAACCATTATAACATTTAGTTTTAAGAAAAAACATGAAATTAGGGTTTCGGGTGTACGGTTTTGGATCAAAATGGAAAATGAGCATGAATTGAGTTATGAAACTTTAACAAGAGTATATTTAGGATCATATGAACATTATAAAAGTGTAGGAGCAGAAGTATAATATCTAGAACCTGGGTTTGAGCTTCAATGATCAAAAATGGTGGAAATAGGTTGTTTCGGGTAGTATTTCCACTCGTACGCCTTGTATCTTGTTCCCGGGGCTTCAAATCTTCAATGCTTTGCTTGAATGATCTTATTATATGATACTAGGATCATAAGGAGCAGAGAAAGGTTGCTCACTTAGGTTATAGAAAGAAGAAGTGGGGGATGAGAATGAATGAAGGGTTATGGGTTCTATTTATAGGTAAAGGACCCTTAGAGGCTAAGGAAACTTATGTGATCTGGTTAGGACACATATGAGAGCTAAATGGTGACTAAGAGAGGCTAGAGGATGTGTTGTATAGGCTAGAAACTAGCAAGAACATGGTGGAAACACCATGTGTATGCTGCGGCTGCCATTGGCAAAAAAAGGAGATGTGGCTTCAATTTGGACCAAAGAAATGTTATAGCAGCTGCATAAGCTTCTTAGGGTGCATGTGGGTGAGTCATGGAGGTGCTTGTGTGCAAATAAGTTATTAAAATGGGTCAAATTGCAAGATTTAGGATTCACGGGTCACATAGGGTTCGATTAGGGTTTCTTAGTGTTTTCAAGCTTATATTTCATGTGTTCTTGGTTAGAAATGATTAGTTACTGATCCTATGACATATATTAAGGATGCTTAGGAAGGTGAGGTGCTTGTTTGCAAAAAGAAAGCTTAAAATGGGTCAAAATGAAAGAAACTAGGTTTCGATTTCATTAGGGCTTATTTAGGGTTTTCAAGCTTGTAATTCGTGTACATTTGATCAATAATGATGGATTAATGTTTCTAAGGATTGTATTAAGGATTAATAACAAGAATTGATAGGTGGTTTGGGTTTAAAATGGGCGAAAACGAGTAAACTGGTCCAAAGTTCCAATTAGGGCACAATTAGGGTTTCTTAGATTCAATTTGCACATACTTGAAGTAAAATGATGAAATGATGATTTTTTTATGATTGATAATGTTGTAAATTAAGTTATTACAACTTATTTGAGTATTGGTTTAAGTTTACAATGGATAAAAACGAAGAAACGGGTCATGGTTTAGTATTTTGCTCGGGTTAGGGTTTCTGACTTTTGTATTAGGGTTGTGAGTGTAAAAATGTGTATGAAAGTTTATGAATAGAATAATTAGGGTTTACACATTGTATATTGAGTGTATTAGCTTGTACAAAAGTGGTGGTGAAGAAATTGAAGGTAAAACAGAGGTAAAACGGCTATTTTGGATATCATGCATTAATGACTTGTATATTGTGCTTTGAAAGCTTGTACTTGACTTGTAGGGAGTTTATATTTCAAATGAAATGTTATATTACTTGTACATATGCTTTAGTAGCTTGTACATTCACTTTAGATATTAAATCTTCATGGAATTAGGGTTTAGAGGTATACGATAACGGTTTAAAGCCCGTTTTGATATAATGTTGCGAATGGTACATTATAGGAATAATGTACTTTGTAATAAGGATATGATGATATTGACTTGACATATTGTGATGTTTGCTTGACATATATGAAGACAGGATGACATAGGTAGGTTGCGTGAGCTCGTCTACTTTAGTTATGTAAGTTACATGACATACTAAGATATTGACAATGCAAGTAATGTAATAAAGCGAAAAATTTCCCCGTATAATTGTGATCATAGTAAAATAGGTTGATGAAAATTCTTGGGTTGTTATATATATTAAGGGTTTTATAGTCCTTCAACCTTACAAAAATCTCATCCCGAGAGTGATTTGCGAGATGTGTGATATTTGGAAACGAAGTTCTGAGCTCACTAAGTTTCTAGTCTGATGGCCTACTTCATGTGGCATTTGACACCTGACAAGTAACAAGTCTCCTGTATGATACGAGTACATTTCCTAAAATGGGCATGGGTCCATTATTTCCACGGGTTTCAGTAGCTTGAAAGATTTATTAGGATTCCATTTTGCTGCTGATGGTGTCATGGTTGCGGCTGTTATGGTTACGGTTTATAGGGTTAGTTGTTTTGTTGCGATTGTTGGTAGTGGGTTATTGTTGTGCAGATCATGGGGTAAATTGATTGTTGTTATGATTATTGGAATAGTTGTTGTCTGTTAGAATTATTAGGTTTGTTGTTGGTTGTTGGTGGGTGTTCACTTTTTTCATCAAAACTTTCGATTTGTGTTCATTCGGTTTCTTGCACAAAAGTACTGCTTAATGAATTTGGTCCATTAGTCTATGAGCTATTGTTGGTGACTTCTTCAGAGTCTGAGGTTTTGACAGCTTGTACGTTTCCTTCAATGTTTGTGGCAGTCCCGATGATGCTTCATAAGTTTCTCGGTGTTTGGTACCATGTTTGGGCATAAAATGGCTAATTCCTGGAATCTTCTAATGTAAGTCTTGAGATCATTTCCTTTTACAATCAGACCGTAAAATTCATCTTCCATTTTCTTGACTTCAGTTCGAGGACAATACTGTTTGTCAAGAGTCTCTTTAATCTCAGTCAAGGCGATTTCCTATTGACTTGAATTCTATTTCGATGGGTTGGGTGTATGCAATTTCTCAAGACAAAAGGGCATCATCGATCAATGGTACAGTAGACAAAATGTCCTATGTCTTTCTTCGGCACATTGCTACATGAGAATAATAATGATTTCAGTTCGTTCAACCAGCGAATGAGTCTCATCAGAGTAGCTCTTTTTTGTACTTGAAGTAGAAGGTTGACAGCTTTGAATTCTTTGTAGTTTCTATTTTTGCTACAGGAATTTCTCATGGTCTAGTGTTTATTGGGGCTAGGGTCGGCAGTTGCCATGGCAGCAGCTTGTGCTTTCTAGGGCCGTGGCTTGTATCAACCATCAGTAATCAGTTTCTGGATGGCAGCCTCAGTCATAGTTGGTGCTGCAGATGTTGATGTTCTCTTGGGAGGCATTTATATGCAAGATAACACATAATAAGAATATACACAATGAATGTAGAAAAGGACCATAAAATGACTTTGTGATATTCCTTTGAGATTGTAGAACATAATTAGAAATTTTTGATATTCAACGAACTTCGAGAGATAGATACAGAATAATAGAATGAGTGATCAATAGGAGGCTTAGATACAAAGGTTTTGAGGAAAATTGGATGGTAAGAGAATAAAAGATATCGTACTTCAGCGATATAGGATAGATAATCTCGATACACCCATAATTGGTATTATGAAATGACGAGGTATAACGGAATCACCATTGTATTAGATCATACAATAAACTTGTCCTATGTAAAAGACAAGACGTCATTATTTTACTTACATCTAGTGTTAGATTTCTAGAAAAATGGGTAACGAACACAAATTAATATGGTGGTTCTCCCTTAAGAATTTCTTTGGATCTTGTTAGAAGTACTCTTGATGACGAACTGTATATATCATGATGGAGGATATCAGTGATGAACATTCTAGCAGGGCATTTTGACTCATTAGGATTCCTCAGGGGTTCTGGTTCTTTCCCTGCGTGGTCGTGATGTGATCCATAACGAATTTATCTAACTCCACGAAGATAGACTTATTAAAGAGAGTCTGGTGGTGGTGTAGTTGACCTAATCGGTGATGAAGATTCTATTGATGAAGATGGAGATATAGGTGTTTTAGTGTCTTTAGGTGATGAAATCTTCTCGGAAGGAAAGAAATCTCGAGAATCAAACATTGGTGGTACGATATATATTAGTAATGTGGTTAAAACAGTTGGGTTAGAGCAATAATACTTGGGTGGTGGAATTGCTCATTAATATCAAAATCAAAGGAATGTAGTGGAGTGACGGGGGACGATAGACCATGACTGTAAAAACCAGTAGTAATTATTTTTTTTTTTTTTTTTTTTTACATAAGTTCTATATATAGTATAGTAGTTCTGTATTTTATATTGTATAACATTACTATTTAGAAAACAGTAGTGGCATATTCATAATTCAGGAAATGTAGTGGATCAGGAGACATTGATGGCAAATAGAAAAAGTAGTTATAGTTAAAGGTTTACCTTGGTTTCTATTACAGTGAGCTCTGATACCACTCTTGTAACACCCCATTGTTGTAATATATCAGCAGCGAAAGTAATCTGGAGGTACTTAATCATGAATACAGGACACAATCATAGAAAATGACTCAAAAGAGATGTTTTTAAAAGATACGTTATCATTTTTATTTAAAATCAGAGTTTTACAAAGGCAGGTCTAAAAATCTAGAAAATATAATGTGAATGGACTAACAAGTTTAGCCATTTTCAAGTCATGCCATTCCATGCCATAGTTGCTCAAAATTACCTGGAGATAAACTTATAATAAGGGCTCAACACAAGGTTAGTGAAATTCATAGGTTTGAAATGTAATAGTTGAATACAAGTTATAATGTAATAATTGCATGAGCACAATTATCATGGAAAACAGTATGGAAACAGTTTATCATGGGAGAACAGTTGATATTTATATGGTTAAATGCACGTTATTTATAATGGTATATTGCAAACGATACATTTATCATGGAAAATCAGGGTTAACATTATTATTGCATTCTAGGCCATGACATCAATACATGACAGTGAAGATCACGTAAGTGATATTGGTTAGGGGACAGATGTCCCCGTAGAAAACAAAAAAAAAGGTAACTTGCAAGGTTACCTATGAGGACAATATAGTGTGTTTGGCTACTATGAATGGGTATACCAACGGGAGCCGTCACCCCCAATAGATCATTAAAATATTCAGTTCATCGCAATGCAAAGTAATTAATGATTTCATGATATGGGAATAATGGCAACTGAAGCTACTTAGGCAATAATTTATCTGGATAGCAATACGTTGGAAAAAACACTTGCATTCATGGTTTATATAGGTTTCACAGGTTTTTTAAAAAGTATTCAAAAGATTGAAAATGTGGGGTTATGATTCATTAAGTCTTTGAAAGTACTCAATTGTTATAAGATAAATGAGTTCGTAAAATAGTTTGTAACAAGATGTATCCCCATCTACGTGTTTATAAACATGTAAATAAGTAAAGCGGGGTTCATGAATCTCACGGATAGCGTAGTAGTTGTAATAATATTCTAAATGAAAGTGACGGACCTTATCTCAATTTTAACAGGGAAAGGTTGATTTAGCAAAATGATAGTAATACACAGCCACGTTCATGCGACTTAAGTAAATATGTTCAAGTCTTAGGAAGATGTATCTCTAGAACTATGTTTTTAAATAGTTTATATTGTTATGAGTTTTGTTTGGAGAGTTGGAATTATTAGTATCAACGTTGGGACATCATAATTCTGAAGGTATTTCAGTAAACGTTTGAGGAGCTAGGGCACTTTAAATCGTAAACCCAACAACTCAGTCAGAATGTAATACCAAGATAAAACCCCTTAATATGAAGCTCCCTAGTATTGTGGTACGATATAAATTCGGGACAGGATTTTTAGAAGCACATCAATGATGAATGATATAATGGTTATAACATAGTCGGTTTTAAGCGTTTTATTCAATATCTGGAAACGATAAGCACGTCAAGCGTTAAGTTAAAAGTTATGTCTTGTAATGTTTTGAATATATTTTTATACTTTTTCAAAATGTTACATTTAAGACCCTTGAGAATGAAAAATGGCAAAATATACCTTTGGAGTTTGCACTTTTACGAGTTTGGTTATTCAAGTTTAAAAGATATACAAAGTAAACCTTGCACTTTGGAAAGTGACATATTGACCCTGTTGTCCTAACTTTGATAAAATTAACATTTTTAGTCCTTGTTAGATTATAAGTTTCCGACAAAGTTAGATAATCCCCTTTTGCATTTGAAAATGTATGTTTTTTTAGTTCAAAATCCATAATAATGATATTTCTTAAATATGAAAAGTAATTTACAGGTTATAGCTTATTAATATAAGCTGAAATATGAAGATTTAACACAACGCAAGTTTAAAATAACAATTCGTTAAGCTAGGAAGCAAAACGGGTCAAATTAGGGTTTTAAAATGAAAACGCGTGGGTTTTAGGTTCAAATTCTTTCAAGACTTGATAAGTGGTTATAATATCCTTAGGTTATGCTTGTTTAGGTTGATTATAACAAACATTTTTGCCATTTCTAATTTTAGATTTATGAAAACACAAAAATTCGGGTTTCGGGTTTACCGGTTTTGGATCAAAATAGAAAATGAGCATGAATTGAGTTATAAAACTTTAACAAGAGTTTATGTATGATTATATGAACATCATAAGGGTGTAGGAGCAGGTATGAAGATCACAGAACCTGGGTTTGAGCTTATAGCTTGAAAATGGGTTGAAATCGGGACTTTTAGCTTCGTACGCCTAGAATAACGACTCTCGGGCTTCTTTTCTTGGTTTTAATATGCTTCATTATCGTTTCTTGAGACTTACTTTAGGACCTCTTAGGAACTTATTTAAGCAAATTATTGCTTCTATTATGGGGTTATAGAGGAGGAAGTGGGGGATGAGTTGAAATGAAGGCATAACACCCCTATTTATACCCATTTTGGAACTTGGTGGCCAAGTTTAAGCAATGAGGTGGCTATTCCCTTAATTTGATGAGTTTAGAGAGTTATGGAGATGAGTTGTTTTTTTTAAGGGGGGGGGGGGGAAGGGGGGGCTATGGATGTGTTGGCAAGGTTTAAAAGAGATGATGTGGTGTTGTTTTTAGCCGCGGGTATGGTATAAAGAAGTCCAAGGATAGTGATTTCCACTTGTTTTTGTAACATAGAACTCAAAGAGACCTGTAAGCTGCTTAGGGGTAGACCTGTGGGTGAGTCATGGAGGTGCTTGTTTGCAACGGAAAAGCTTAAATGGGTCATTTTGAAGAAAGATGGTCGCGGGTTCCATTAGGGCTCAGCTTGGTTTTTTGTTTATAAATTCGTGTGTTCCTATTATAACTTTCTCGCAAATAAAAAGTATAGGAATTAGTCTTTCTTTTTCCCAAGGAAAATAGAAACGAGTTGTCTTCCACAAGAAAAGAATAAACCCTTGTTTACGGTATACGTTGCGTTAATAAATGAAAAGAACTTGCAAAGATAATTTTTGTATTTTTGATAATAATTCTTTAAAAATTAACTACCCACGTCTATATAAATAAACATTTAAATTTTCAAAGGGTCTTAAATCCTACTTGAAATTCACGGTAAGGTCGATTTTTTTTTGGGAAATTTGGTTTTCAAAACGTGGGTTTTCTGTGACAAACCACTATCAAAATTGATAGAACTAAAACACGTGATAGTTCTTGGATCTTTTATAGCTCTAGTTTGTTTAGAACTTATATCTAGGATTGACAATAACAATGATAACAATATGCAGCAGAATTATACAATAAAGAACAACAATGTTATCATCACAAGGTTTTATTATTCAAACGTTCACTCCAAGCCTCAATATTATTTGATCAAAATAATACGGTTACCTATCTCTAACAGTAACATGGATCAAGGAAAACCTTGATTACCTTGAGGCTACACCACACCACTATAGACGTCTACATCTCTAACTTGTGCACACACATACACATGTTTTTGACTTGTACACTAAACTACACACCTGAAACCTCCTTTTATAACATAAGGAGTCCAAGACTTACAAAGGAAGATAAACATTAGACAACTAAATCATTTAAACATTAAGAAATATCATCTGTTATCTTTTTCTTCTTAAGGAGATCTTCCAGAATCTTCATCTTTTGTAGAATTCCATCTACACGACTTAGACCCTTGTGTTTCATTCTTTTATTCATTTTGTCTCATCAAATCTAGGATTCCCAACTATCTTCTACTATTTGATGATGACAAAACAAATAAATAGTCTTGTGCGAACTTCATCATAAAGCCTTAATAAATCAATGCTTCCCCTGAAGTTGAGATCATGGATCTCCCTGAATAAAACAAACTTCCCCTTAATTCATATTTCCTTTGTAACCTTGCCATGCCACCACACATAATAAGCTGCAAATCTCTATAATCTTCTTCCCCTTTTTGTCATAATCCAATAAGGGTCTTGTGAAGATAAGCAACTTGAATCTTTACAACTACAAATCATATACTACACTACTAATTCAGCCTTCCAATGTCTCAAATTAACCTCCATGACGCATAACAAGAATAATGAATTCAAGACAGTAGAAACTTAAACTAGCAGTAGAAATAAACAACTAGCAGTAGTAACGAAACCTTTCACCTCAAGTGGTGCATAAGCATAACCTGATGGTTAAACATTTTGGCAATAAGCTTCCCCTGAAACCCATATGTTAACCATCTCTTAAATCTTCAATTTTGTAGACTCTAAGTAATGATTACTTGATGAAGAAAACTAAGTATAACAAACTTGATGCTGAAGTAGAATAACCCAAACTTATGTCTTATATATTATACTATCCACGTGACGTCAAACTCATACCAAGACCAAAGTATAAGTAGATTACAACCTCTTGACAAAATCCTCATCTTCTTTGAGACACATAACCAAAGTGATAGAAAATGTGAGCATTGAGCACCATAAGTTTGTAGATCACACACCTTTGCTAGATTTGTTAAGTCTTCGTCACATTGTTTCTAAACACGAACAAGTTATCTCCTGCTAAAAGATATGATAAAACACGTACCTGAGTAATTCCACTTCATCATCAAATAAGTTATAAACAATCTTCTCCGTAACCAATTAATCCAAATAATTCCAAAAACGAGGCATTAAACATTAAAGTGAATCTGAATAATTAGGTTCCCTTTAAACCAAATAGCACTAAGTACTCGAACAGTAGTATTCAATAAGCCCTAACAGTAGTATCTTAATATTTCTTTAAAATCTTTAACAATAGTAATAACACTAACAGTAGTATGTTACCGTTTTACCTTAGCAGCATTAATACGCGAACTCTAATAGCATTAAGTTTTCATTGGTATCACTAAAACTTAAGCTTACTACTGTTGTACATAAACCATCCCATAAAATCGAATCCACATACATTAGCAGCATTATCTTGTTCTCGAAACAACCTTGTTAACCAAGCAGTAGTAACTGCTATTAGCAGTACTAACACAAAACGAGCAGTACTAATAAAACTATAAAGCAACACTATATGTTATTAAGAAGCACAAAGTATATGTTGGCAACACTAAAATTACCTTGGCAGCATTAACAGTATAATGAGCAGCAGAAACCTTCTTTGAGTAACACAAACATAGATCTGGCAGTATTAAGTTCCTTGTGTTCGTCCCCAAACAATATTAACTGCTTAACCTTGTTAGCGATCCATGAAACCCTAAATCCATCTAAATCTTTAACCTTAAACGACTTAAATCAATTAGCATAAATATAGCGTAAACATCAAAACCAATAAAACATGTTGCTTCTCTCTATGCCTGCTGTTTTTTCTTCTTTCCAAGAACCAATCACAAGACACCATTAAATACAAAATCTAAAAAACCCTTTTAGTTGAACATACCTGCTGCTATAACCCTTCTATGTCGAATTCTTTTATAAACCTGCTGCTTGTGCTATCATTCTTCTTTCACGACAACATTGAGTCATGTAACCAAGAACCACACTTCGTGCATAATCGAATTAGGGTTTGACAAAAACTCTAAAAGCATCAATTTTGATCATGATAATGAATAAGTGCACTTCTTGACTTGTATCCCGAATTAACTAAAACTTTTAAGGTTTTGGTTTATTATTTAAGATCAACGAATCTTCTTATATCATAACAAAGCAACATTAACAACATCAAATAATAAGAAGATCGTATTGTTTATAGACTACCGAATTAGGGTTTATTAAAAACCTTAACTTTACTGAAAATGCTTGTTTACCGAAAACAAAAAACCTTTGATTTTACCGAATTTGCCCAAAAACCTTAGTATCACTTATGAACAATTGAAAAACCTTGTAGATCCCAGATCAAGAGCCCCGTGGCTCTGATACCACCTGATAGAACTAAAACACGTGATAGTTCTTGGATCGTTTATAGCTCTAGTTTGTTTAGAACTTATATCTAGGATTGACAATAACAATGATAACAATATGCAGTGGAATTAAACAATAAAGAACAACAATGTTATCATCACAAGGTTTTATTATTCAAATATTCGCTCCAAGCCTCAATATTATTTGATTAGAATAATACGGTTACCTATCTCTAACAGTAACAGGCATCAAGGAAAATCTTGATTACCTTGAGGCTATACAACACCACTATAGACGTCTACATCACACCACTATAGACGTCTACATCTCTAACTTGTACACACACATACGCACGTTTTTGACTTGTACACTAAACTACACGCTTGGAACCTCCTTTTATAACATAAGGAGTCCAAGACTTACAAAGGAAGATAAACATTAGACAACTAAATCATTTAAACATTAAGGAATATCTTCTGTTATCTTTATCTTCTTAAGGAGATCTTCCAAAATCTTCATCTTTTGTATAATTCCATCTACACGACTTAGACCCTTGTGTTTCATTCTTTTATTCATTTTGTCTCATTAAATCTAGGATTCCCAACAAAAATTGAGCAAACCGCTGCCATAACTTAGACAAACTGCTGGCATAAATTAGACAAATCGCTGGCACTATTATTTGAATCAAACCGCTGGAATAAAGATACAAAACACTACTAAGTAATGGTCAAGGATATTTAGGATAGACTCAAGTTACTAATGAAAGACACTAAATTATCATACCAAGAACATGAATGCAGATTGTACAACTTGTTTGATAAGTTTGCTTATGTTCAGGGTGAAACACTGTATGAATACTACTGGAGATTCTCTCAGTTGATCAATGACATGCATACTATTGGGATGACAATGCAGCAAGTTCAAGTCATTACCAAGTTTCTGAATGCTCTTCCAACAGAATGGAGCAAGTTTGTCACTGATGTAATGTAAAACCTAAAAATCTCAACAAGTGTAAAATTACCAAAATACCCCTAATGAAGAAAATTACATAAAAGCATGCATAAATTTCAATTTAATTCTAGAAATTATCCGGATCCTCTTGCATTCTTAGCCAACTCTCCAACTCTATACAATCCATCTCAGTCACCACAACATTCAGGTTCTTTAATGTATCCACCTCCTCAACAATTCACACCAGTTTATGCAACACCCATTCATCATCAACACCATCACACTCTAGTCAATCCACAACAACATTTAGTTTCCCCTCAACCATTCATATCCCCATCAGTGACATAACAATCTCAAGCTAAATTTCCCCAATTGGACTCTAGTCTCGCTGTTCCTATGTTTCAGCAAGGAGAAGATCTGATTGAATGCATTAACAAAGCATGCATTTTATCGGATGTTGCATCAAGGTTTCCACCATCAAACAATCAACTCAGAACATCGTCTAATCCTAGAAATCAAGCAACCATTCAAGATGGTAGAGTCACAGTTCAACAAGTTCAAGGAAGACAAAATCAGAGTTATGCTAGTACTGGAAACAAAGTAATTGTTACTACTTCAAAGGGAAATTATAGAGTTGGTCAACCAAAAGTTGTAAAGTGTTATAACTGTCAAGGAGAAGGGCATATAGCGAGACAGTGTACTCAGCCAAAAAGGACAAGGAATGTTGCATGGTTTAAGGAGAATTTGATGTTAGCCGAAGCTCAGGAAGCGGGTCAGATATTGGATGAAGAGCAATATGCATTCTTAGCAGACACTGGTATATAGAAGCCTTTAGTTGCCTCAGCAGAGCAATATGCATTCTTAGCAGACCCTGGAATATTAGAAGCTCTAGTTTTTCAGCAGACAATCCCTCAAAATTCAGCTTTTCAGACTAAAGACTTGGATGCCTATGACTCAGATTGTGATCCTGAAGTTCTCTCTGAGGTACCATATTCTAATTTTTATCTGAATGATATGATTAATCAGGGTGTGCAAGAGATGCATTATTCTGAACAAACACGTATTGACGACTTTCAAGATAATGAGATACATAGTGATAGTAATATCATTCCATATTCTTAATATCTGCAAGAGTCACAAGATGCGGTT
Organism: Tanacetum coccineum; assembly: GCA_026074375.1. Classification (NCBI taxonomy): domain Eukaryota; kingdom Viridiplantae; phylum Streptophyta; class Magnoliopsida; order Asterales; family Asteraceae; genus Tanacetum; species Tanacetum coccineum. Next base: position 20,760 of record BQNB010111299.1, read on the forward strand.
ATTCAGGATACTAATTCTTCTGCACCTAATGATTTATTGGTGCTATCTTTGGTTGAACAAATGACTGATCACGTACCTCATCTTGATAAGGAAAATCAGACAAATAAAATGGTAAATGAATCATTAACCACTAAGCTTGAGATATTTAAAAAACGAGTAGCCATTTTTTATCAAAGACTTAATGTAGATTTAAATAAACGTAAAAAACTAATAGATTCTCAAATGGATGATTTAATTCTGAATAGAAATGCAAAGCTTGCGGCTTTTCAGTAGGAGATCGATACACTTAAAGAAACTCTTTCTAATCATGTTAAAGAAAAAGAATCTTTATCAAAAACATTAACTGTTTTCAAAAAGAGAATCTAAAAAAAAGAGTCTAAATAGGTTGACAAGGAAATTGTTTTGGAAAAATAAAATAAAGAACTGGAAAATATTATTTGTAAGATGTATCGATCTATGCAAGCAATGTATATGCTAATGAAACCACAAGTGTTTTACGATGACACTCACAAACAAGCTCTTGGTTATCAAAATCCGTTCCATCTTAAAAAAGCTCAGCAACATGATGTGGTTTCTGTGTTTGATGATGAAGAGACATTGATTTTAGAAAAAGAGAGTCGATCAAAGATGCTTGATAAACAAAATGATCCAATTTCAATTGAAAAGAAAATTAAAATTTCTCCAATTGATTATTCAAAGTTGAATAAGATAAAAGAAGATTTTGGTAAATGTTTTGTCACTATAAAAGAATTCTCTGTAGAACAAGCTTTCTGGTTAAAACATTCATCCTTTTATGAAACACCCATTATGTCACATACACTTGTTAGAATTGAAGCTCCTAGTAAACTTCCTAAGGTAAGTTTGGTAAATGAAAGTCTTAAAATGCTAAAATATCAACTGGCCAATTTTGACAATGTTGTGAAAAAGAGAACCACATCCGATGCTATTACTGCTGGTGCGTGGGATTTTGAACATACCGAAGCATGTTTTGTAACTAAAATAATTCCATTTTTAAATGTTTTAAAGGACACATTTAATGCGTTTGATAAAACTCTTTTAGATGAAATTACTAAAGTTCAAACTGTTTTTAACCGAATGAAAGCGGCTGTTGATCAGTGTTCTGTAGAAACGCTTTTGAAATTCAAATCAAGCAGCTAAGCATTGATAATGATCAGCTCCTGAAACAAATCATGTCTCAAGAAATTATGCACATTGTTGTGAATTCTGTGGATATTCTTTATGTGAAAAAGTCATGTGTGAATGAATGCAATAAGTGTCTAGAACTTGAGACTGAGCTTCTAAAAAAAAGATTTTTAAAAAAAAGATGTTTACGATAAACTTTTGAAAAGTTATTCAACACTCGAAAAGCATTGCATTTCTTTGGAAGTAACGACTCAACTTAACCAAGAAGTTTTTCTAAAGGACAATTTTTGTGAAAACCAAAATGCTCCTACATTTAATAAATTATTTAAATTAAATGAATTGAAAGCTCAGTCACAAGAAAATGACACGGTCATAAGAAAGTTAAAGGATAGGATTAAATCGTTGAGTGGAAAAGATAGTGTGGAAAATGTAAAGAAAGACATTGCTAAGATTGAAACAATCAATATTAAGCTGGAGCA
>BQNB010111300.1:0-22381 GCA_026074375.1 Tanacetum coccineum
ATGGTGTGATACCTCCGTCCATTTGTTACAGTTCTATTGTGACCCAATTTCTCTATGGATACAAGTGAAATATTGTGTTTGTCATATCTTACGGGAGAAAGCAAAAGAGCTTTCATAATTTATATTGCAGGACTAAGCTATATGGGCTGATGATTCGGTGGAGGTCAAAGTGAGAATAACAACAACTTACCCCGAAAGTACAAGGCACTAGGGACATCATTATAATATACCCCGAAGGCGTAAGCCACACGGGATGAGTCCAAGCGCCATCGACCAAGAGACGCAACTATACCCCGCATCGTTATAACGTTAGGGATGAGTCCAAGTGCCATCGGCCAAGAGACGAAACTATACCCCGAAGGCGCAAGCCACACGGGATGAGTCCAAGTGCCATCGGCCAAGCGACGAAACTATATCCCGAAGGCGCAAGCCACACGTGATGAATCCAAGTGCCATCGGCCAAGCGATAAAACTATACCCCGAAGGTGAAAGCCACCCGGCATGAGTCCAAGTGCCATCGGCCAAGCGACGAAATTATATCACGGCTAGACAAACAAAAAGCGACCACGTGTCGATGTCTACTCCGGTGGATAGCGATCCCGGATTGACAAATAAAAAGCGACCACGTGTCGATGTCTACTCCGGATGGTTATGTTCCGACTAGATAAATTATTATGTGACTCTGCGCAATCGATATTTACGCACCCGACATGTAAATAATCTCTACTCAGTTCTAAAAACATTCATTGCAGGTAAGAAGACGAATCAGAATCAAACACGAAGAGCATGAGTTAAGAAACATAAAATGTTTCCTCAACACGAAGAACGCGCCGATATGACATCCAGGTAGGAAGGCCGATACCTAAGTGCTTCGTGTGGCATTAATTCACACAACTTAAGTATAGCATCGTTGACCGTTGGTCAACGATACTATATTGAGGGGACATGTTGACGTATGTGGTATGATAAAACCGATCCATATAATAAACTAAGGGATAACCATTAAAAGTTATAAACCTTTTTGATAGCTTATGATAGTTAAAGGGTGTGTTAGGGAAATATTTATGTCTTATCCTAACTTTGGTCTAGATGTGTTGAAGTGTCATTGTGCAGGGGGACTTTATGTAAAATATTGCATATATAAGCAAAGACAAAGGAGGGGTCTCTCCCATACATTGACTCACCATACACAGTTTGCTCTCTCTCTCTCTCTCTCTCTCTCTCTCTCTCTCTCTATACACATACTTTATCCCTCACCTCAAATAAACACATGATACAATACTCTAGCTGCTACATACTTACTTGACCGTCGGAGGGTGTTCTCGAGGATCCGGCCTCGGGACTCCTTCTAACGGGATCTTTATTGACTGACAGTTTACGTCTTGGCTCGGGACGACGACGAACGGCACCCGTGAGGCGTCAAAATCAACCGGAGAAGATATTACTTCAACATAGACCAAACTAGGTTAGATGGGCCGGTCCAATTATATAGATGGGCCGTACCCATTAGGTTATGTGTTAGTTGCTTAATCTCTAAACCATGACATTAGTATAAATACACATACAATCTAATGTACAAAACACAATTACAATTACAATAATATAGACCCTTTGAGGTTTTATACAAATTGAGTAAATATAAAAAGAGGAAAGTTTCTATGACTTACGGCCAATGGTCAGTTGGTTTGAAGTTATTCTTTCCGTCCTAAAATTATAGTCTTCATTTCTATATAAGGATATTCTAAAATAATTCGGAGTAGTCCTCTTCTTGTTTCCTCTTGTTTTAACGGAACAAAAGATAGTTTATTGAGTAGGGTGATCTCTGATTGGTTAAAGAGAACAATAATTTCACTTTTTTTTAAAACAATGTGTTTTTTGTCTAGAGCAATAATTTTAAGACATAAGAGGTACATAACAAGATAGAAATATCATAGGAGGACGATAATTCAAATATCATATGTGAGGAATGTGCCAGCAAATTATTTAAGTGATAAGGGTGGATGTAACAATGACCAACATCACCAATGCCAAATCAACGTCATGTTACTTTTTCACTCCACCAGCATCACTGCCAAATAAGTGTAACAAGACCACCTTTGTCACTCAAACATAGCTCACGTAAGCACAAATATACCTCACAATATACTCACACATACACACAATTAATATCTTTTAGGGCTAATACCTCAAAAATGTATTATACTTAACATTATTTGTCATTATGTGTAGCATTTTTTTCGGGCTATCCAGTGTAAATTTTGTTATTCATGTTATCATCCATGTCACTAGATTATCATCCACGTCACCTTTATGTGGCTGCCAAGTCGGATACATACAATTTCAAAAATGACAAGTATAATACATCAATTATCAATAACACGGTTTTTTTTAACAAAATCAACATCCTTAACATCTGTCAACCACCATCTTCTTTGACATTTTTTTCCAGCAACCACCGTTTTATATTTTTCATAGACAATGTTCCATAGATCTAAACACATTCACAACATTTCATCGACAACATCAAATTACGAGATTCAATTTTTTGATAATTCATTTCCAGCATTTCATTGACAACATCAAATAATGGCATCTGGTGGAGCCTATTAAAAGCATCATCGCTTTTTTGGAACGATCCAATCGACATTGCCAAACATCTCTTGAACTTTTACTAAAAGCTTCTACTGGGAGACCTTCCATCTCAAAATAAGACAAATCTAATGGAACCAATGAAGCTGAAGTGTCCATTTCCGAAAACAGAAGCTTTATACAATAAAATCATATATTTAGGGTGCGTTTGGTTTGCAAATATATGGTTTGAAAATAAGATAGAATGAAAATAATATCTTTGGATAAAAAATGTCGTTTGGTATGTTCATGCGTTATAAGAATCAATTTCATATTGTTAAATTAGTATATTTGATTTAATAAGAATTAACCAATAATATTGAAAAAAAATACTAATTTTTATAATAAATGTAAAATAAAGTTTGTAGGGTATGATGTGGGGTAGGGTGGAATAAGCTACAAAGTTACCTAGCTCCACATGAATAAATCTATGAAACCATTTCATATTTTCATATTTGTCTACCAAACATATTTTATTAGTTCTTTATGCATATCAAACAATTCCTCGATTCCTATTACTATATACCAAACGCACCCTTAGGCTGGATGGTATGGTTGGGAAAAACCCATCTTCCACGTCACCGCCACATCAGCTTTCTCTCTCCTCTCACTTAACTCACTACAACTCACCTTTCAACCGTAATAGCAACCATGAACTCATATTTCATTAAAATACACACTTTATATTAAATATACCCTACTAAATACCCACACACATTCACAATCAAAATAAAATATAATAAAAACACACCCACTAACACAACTCACCTTAACTCACCAAAGGTGAGTCAGTCACCTTTGGTAACACAACTTACGCCCGAGTTTGTACCACCAAAATGGTAACTCACCTTTCACCAAAGGTGAGTAACTCACCTTTGGCTACCATACCGTCCAACCTTAGTTATTGTGTAAGTTTGACCGCATACATATATGGATGGTTGGGTGTTAAATTTAAGAAAAATACCTCAGCTTTGAAATCCTTAGGAAATTGATCCTTGGCATCCCAACATTCTTACGTCGTCTTGCCTGATTGTAGTATCGAATATTCTTACGTCACCTTGGAGTTGAGAACAAAAGTTTAGGGGATTTTGTTAGACAATGAAACTCGTAGGTTATCATGTTTACTGAGACACAATATATAAGTTACATAACCTAGAAACCCTATTGAACCTTAGACCCACAAACGGGCTTGGGCCTACTAAACTATCTTTTAATACTCCCGCGCAGTCCGAGCGGCGAAATTGCAAAAACTCAAGACTGAAAAAGAAAACACGAAACATTAAAGCTAATTAAGAACTAATTTGCAGCAAGGAGTCTTCATATGGGACAAGTAGCAACAGAAGCGTCACACACGAACACAATTAGTTGTTGAAGAAATCCGCCAAACAAATCTCCAAACTTGAAAGTCACGAACTGATAAACCAAAGTAATTTTTTTATACGGGATAACCCAAAGTATTTCTTTTTTTGTATAACCAAAAGTATCATTTTTTTCCATATGGGATAACCCAAAGTATCCCTTTTTGCGGATAACCCAAAGTATCCTTTTTTTCATACGGGATAAACCAAAGTATCTCGGACTGGATAAACCAAAGTATCCTACCGGAGAATAAACCAATGTATTCTCCACCTAAAAAACATTTTTTTAAATAAACTAAAGTAGCTAGATAACTGATGTATTGAAGATCGACTAGATCGATAAATTCTATAGGAAACTAATCTATCATAACTCGAAAAAAAACAATTCATATAGTCTTGCATGTGATACCATTAAACAAACTTGATCTCCCATTTATGAGGCACTCCTGCTTGGTTTTTTGAAACTTACATTCATGCATCTGACTTGGACGTGGTTAAATGCAAAAGAGAAACAAATAGCAGACAAACTTTTTGAAGGTTGACTGGCATGGGGTTTAGGGTTCGACAAGGATGGCGATTAGGTTTGACGGGGTGGTTTAGGAGAGGCGGCTCAACGTGAGCCACCAAGGTATGAGGATAATGCCCGCTCTGATACCATGTTGAACAATGAAACCCTGTAGAAACCCTAATGGACCCTAAGCCCACAAACATGCTTGGGCCTACTAAACTATCCTCTAATAGATTTTTCAACATGTAGCAAAGGATCACGCCCATACAGCCACCCAGGGGCGGACATACATGCATGGTATTTTTAGGGGGGGGGGTGTGTGTGCCCTTCACGATTCGCCAACTAAAATCGGATTTTAATGTAAAACTTTTTTTATTGACATTTTTATTAAAGTGCACCCCATTATAAAATTAAATTCCCTCACTTGAGTAAATAATTAAAAAAAATAAAATCTCTTAACAACCAATATATTTTCCAAATACATAATAAAAAATTTTATAGCCCCCTTCTCAACACATCATTCCCCATCAAACCCATATTATAAATAATTAATATATATATTATTTATATATAACCCCCCCCCCCCCCCCCCAATTTTTTTTATAAAAAAAAAATTTGCCCCCGTCCTCCAACTTCCTGAATTCACCACTGCAGCCACCCTTTCCATCAAAATTAGGAATCATTCTCATTTCTACACAATCCAAAGTGAGTGCCTTTTCTGCTGGAGTATCATTTCTCCTTGACACATAGTGTAATAGGAGCCTGCTTCCAGGGCCTTGGTTTCAACATCGTAACTCTTTTTGTAAAGTGAGAGAGCAGCCACCATGAAAGCCATCACCGGCCAACCACCAAGCTCGGAGTGCATTAGAAGAATATGATGTTGTGAAACTGAGAGCCACCTTTCACATGATTCTAAAAAATGGTGGATCACTTCCATTGAAAGAAATGGGCAACCTTCATAATCCCGAGATAGTCCATTATAGTAGGATCAATGGCTTGATAATGTATTAGTTGTCGTGATTTTCTTTTATATGTAGCGAACACAAAAAATTGCATTTATCTCCTTAAAAGTTTGTTTTTTGACATATTTTGTGTAGTGTTTTACCTCCTCAGCACGTAACGTCACGTCATACAAGTTACCGTCCATGTCACGGTAGATACATTTTCAAAAATAATAGTTCGCTACATTTACTAAAAATATTTTCCGTCTTATCCGTTTTTATACCAAAATATTTTCCGTCTTATACGACTAACCCAGGTTTGGGTATATTTTTTAGCATCAACCCGAATTGACCCGACCCAAATTGACCTGAACCCGACTAACGCTCCTACTCACAAAAAGAGAGGACCACGCGTTTTGTTATTGATGGTTTTATTGGAACCACGCGTTTTGTTATTAATGGTTTTATTGGAACCACACGTTTTATTATTGATGGTTTTATTGGAACCACGTGTGGTCATGGAAATTTTAAGACATGATTGCGGCTACTAACATTTCTTGTTCTAATACCAAATACAAAGCACCTTATATTTTTTGACTGGATACATTAAAAAAATTCTCATAGCCAAACCAGAAATGTAAATTTAGTTTGACAATATATAAAGACAAGTAAAGCATTACATTTTCACATTTGTTATTCATTAAAATCCTAAAATAGTTCAGGTGATTTGTTTGTACGCACTTTGTGCTATAATAAATTTATTCCTCTAATGGTATCGTCCCAATATATAACAAGCACATTGCTCATCAACCAAATAAATTAAGGTGGTGTTTGTTTTAAAAAAATAGATTTTAACAACTTTATAATCTGATCATTCAGACTTGTCAAGTATTTATCCTAAAAAATTTCTCCATGTCAGTAAAAAGCGGTAAGAGACAATCAATGTTAAAAACGTTTTTTTCTTTTCTTTTTCAAAACGTTAAATATATCTATATTTTTAATATAAGTAAGAAAGTTTATGAAGTCCATGATACCTAATTTTTTTTTGGTGCAAAGGTGAACATTATATTAATAAAACAACAACAATTACAAGATACAACAAAGGAGAAGACATGCCAACTCCTTTGAATACAACAGCAACATGAACTACAATACCATAACAAGTCTGATCCTAACATATCAGACAACAATAGCTACTATATGCCTTCAAAGCAAACCCATATAGAATCTCTTACAATTCACCTTTAATGCACCAAAACCATATCTTCTTGTCTACATTTCCACCCTCATTTCAACCCAAACCATTCAGCCCACATCCACAATAGAATGGGTCAAAAAGAGGAGGCATCAACAAGCAAGATATAGCTCCCATTCACACTAGGTGAGGGTCTTATACCTATCATAGTTACATTTCCTTCCAATACTACTCAGCTGACCCTAAAACAGCAGCTGCACCTCAACTGCACTAGCCGAAAGGCAAAAAAAAAGAAAGGCAGCACTAGATAGAAACACCCTACCCTCACCCAGGACCCATCCAATACCTCTGTGACAGTTAGTGATAGACCCAAGAATCTAACAACACACTGTACCCAGGCCATACCCTTCACAAATGTAGTATCTACCTTATGGTACATTTCCTTTGAATTAGCCCTCTTATCGAATCCACAATATGCACAGATTCCAAGGTAATCATGGCACACCTTTATGATCAAAATAAGTACCAAGTAATACCAAGAAACTCCAGATACAAGGAAAACCACCATTGAGGCCGGTTAGAATAATCCAAGACCAGAGAAACAGCCCGTGACATATATCAATTTCATAAACACAGGGATCCAAAACACCCTTTATACTCTCAGGAGTCTTAAATATCTCAAACAACAATGAAGCGACATGTATTCATTGTAGATCCCATTTATGGCTTCCTTGATAACATTGACTGAATTTTTTGACCTTCAAAGTCATAAGCATGCTTTCACTTGCTCAGAGACAGTTTTGATCATATCTTCAGCATTTCTGTACTCCTTTCTAAATAATCCCCTGTTTTTTTCTTGCCAACACATTATAGGACAGTTGCAGCCACAATTAATTTGTTAATCACCACACCTATCCTATTATTGCTTTCTCATTCTGATTATACACTTTAACAATGTCTTTTAGGAAAATCTTCTCCCATCTTAGGTGATCTTCTTCAGATTACATCTTCACAGAAACCCCTTGCAGAGCAAATTCCATTTGAAAAAGAGGTATGTTGTTTCATGAGAGTCAACACATTTTTACACAAAGAGCAATTCAAATCTGAGATATCTGCCATTTTTCCATTCTGTCTTGGGGGGAGCTTGTTTTGAATTGACACAAGCCATAATATGAATGCCATGTGTAGGAATTAGCTGTGATTTACCAAACAACATGAACATGAACCCTTTGGCCAATCTTCTCTCATAGTTATTCAAGCATTGCTAGTAGTAGGAATTTGAGTTTTGGTCTTTTTTATTAATTACTTGACCATATCTTACATTATTAATTTGACTTATTTAGGGGAATTTATAGGAGGTTAAGTACTATGGAAAAATTTCCTCACCATTTCAAATAGGCCATTTCCAGGTATTATCAATCAGCTTATCAGCAACCATCACAATATCACATGATTCTAGCATTCATTTAGGTGGCTCTTTTGACTGATGAACTTTACTTAATGGAATCACTCTTGAGCACCAACTTTATCATAGAACCATAGATGTCTTTTTCCCATTTGCCGAATATTATGCCAAACTTTTTCTTTAATTAGCCATCCCTGATTTTTAAAAACAATGATTTCCAATCCCAGCTACACTCTTCTCTATATCAATACTCCTCAAATACTCTTTCTTTTTAATCTACCACATTAATCCATTTAGCCCATAAGGATTCCTTTATTTTCAATGATCTTTTAGCATTGCCTTATCAAATAGTAACTTCAATCCATGTTTGAGAGGTTTAATACCCAGAACCTCCTTGATCCTTAGGCCTTTGCAAACCATCTTCCAAGCACCCTAGCTTTACCTTGAGCTGAATTGCAAAATTATAAAGGAACTTTTAAACAGCTTAATCTAAAATCTTTTTATAACAGAATTAGGGAGCAAGTAGACTGAAGCCCAGTATGTCTGCCATTGAGTGGACAAGAACAGAAGCAAGTAATTTGAATCATGCCAGCATTAGATAATGTCTTGTTTCTCCAACAATTTATCCTTTCGCATCGACTTTATCATATTAGAGGTTTGCATCCATTACACTGAGTATTAGCCAGGAGAGGGACACCTAAATATCTTACTGGCAGTTTTTCCACATTGAAAGGGAGAATCTTCAGGAGTCATGCTTACTCACTTTCCTTAATGCTGCCAAAAAAATGATGCTTTCCCCAATTAGGATTGAGGCCAGAAACTTGACTGAATGCATCCAAGGTCTTCTTTACTAACTTCCAAAGAACCCTTATTCCCTTTACAAACACCAAAAAGGTCATCAGCAAAACACTATGAGAAAAGTTTGAGGGCTCCGATGCACCCCAAAAAGGAACTTATTATTCAAATGGACTCTTTGATATTTTTGCTCTATGATCAAGTTAAAATACCTCCATTACCAATTTGTGAACAAGTATGGGGATATAGGATCTCCTTGACTCTGACCCCTTCCCCCCTTAAAGAATCCATGAACTTCACCATTTAAACAAATGGAGAATGCTGAAGAAGTGATGCAAGCCATGATCCACTTTACCATCTTTTGTGGAAATCCAAATTTTACAAGAATACTTTCCAAAAAAGACCAATTAACAGTATCATAGGCTTTCTGAATATCAATCTGCATTGCACATCTTTTAGGCCTATTCTTCCTGTTGTACCCTCTTAGAAGCTCTTGAGCAATCAAAATATTATCCTGAATATGCCTCCCAGGAATAAATGCACTTTGATTGATATTCATAATCTTACTCAGGCCATTCTTGATTCTATTTGTAAGGATTTTGCTGATACACTTGTAGATGACATTGCAACAAGCAATTGGCCTGAAATCAGAGACTTTGCTAGGGGTATTAATCTTAGGAATCAAAGCAATGAGAGTAGCATTTATTTCCCCTAAAATTTTACCACTTCCGAAGAACTCTTTCACTGCAAGACAAACATCTTTACCAACCACTTCCCAGGCTTTTTTAAAGAACTCAGAGGAGAATCCATCAGGCCCAGAAGCTTTGTTACTATCAATATCAAAAATTGCACTTTTGATTTCATCATTAGTAACCTCCTCTGTCATTTTGACAACATCTTCATCATTAATCTTGTTGATGAACAAGTCTTCCTCAATGTTCTTCACAGGCATAGATTCTCCTAAAAATTTCTTAAAGTGCAGGACAAATTTCTCAGCAACATTGCTTCCCTCATACACTTTCCCATACTCATCTTTAATACTTTCAACTCTACTTTCATTTCTCCTGGCTTTGATCATATTATGAAAGAAGGCAGTGTTTTTATCCCCCTCTTTTAACCATTGAATCTTAGCCTTTTGTTGCAGAAGACTAAGCTCATCTTTGCTAGCTTCAATATATTCATTCAGGGTTTGAGCAGCTATAGTCTTGATCTTTAAATCAAATGGATTTTCATTCACATCCTTCTGTCTAGAGTTTAATTCATCTTTTAAAGCCCTTACTCTGTCATACACATTACCATGACTCCAGCTCAAAGCTTTCAGGGGCTTTTTAAGGGTCTTCATCTTCTTTATAAGTTTGTACATGTAACATCCATGAACATCATGCTTCCACACATTCTTCACAGTATCAATGAATTCTCCTTTTCCTGCAGTAAAATTAGAGAACCTGAAAGCATTATTTTTCCTGAGATATCCTTTTTGAATACTCAACACACCTGGACTGTGGTCAGATATGCCATAAGGAAGGAAAATCCCATGAGCTGTATGATACTGCTTCATGAATTCATCATTAACCATTATCCTATCCAGCTTTTTCAATATCAAACAATTGGGATTCTTCAGAGATTTGGTCCAAGTGTATTGAAACCCACTGCTACATATATCTTCAATCTCCAGCTTGTTCACAGCATCATGAAATTCTTGCATATCAATGTTTCTATGAGACATACCAGCAGAGTGTTCTTCAACATTCAATGTTACATTGAAATCTCCAATCAGAACCCATGGTTGTTGCCCAACAAAACATTTGTGCCCCTCCAAATCCTTCCATAATTTTCTCCTTTCAATACCATTGTTACTTGCATAAATAATGCTGCAGAAAAGCTTGATTTTTGCAGGAATAGTTTCCACACAGCATAGAATTGTTTGGTTAGACATAGTGATTACCATAGTTCTAATCATATTAGTGTTCCAACCCATCATAATTCTGCAGCTAGTAGGACTATGATGAACATTAGAACACCAATTCCAGTTGCCAAACACTCTATTTCCCACCTTTTCAATGCTTTTAGTCTTCAAATGAGTTTCAATGAAAGCACAGAACTGAAGCTTTTCATCCCTTAACATATTCACAACATCCTTTTGTTTTAATTCATTATTAATACCTCTGATATTCCATACTGCCATTTTAAAATCCATTAAAAGATTGGATAGAGATACTCAACCCTCACTTCAGAAGTTGAGTATCACTTCCCTGAATCTCCTCTGCAATCAAATTCTTAATGGCAGGATCATTCACTTCCAATACCTCATTCTCTTCATCACTTTCATCATCCTTCCTATTTAAAGCTTCCCATATGCATTCCAGGTACTTCTTCATATCATAAGTCCAGTTAATAGTTTCTTCTTCCTTTGGTCTTTGTTTCCTAAGAACATACCAATCAACTTTGACTCTATCATCATAGCATATATTCTCTTGTCCTTCCTCCTCTGCTACTAACACTGCATACTTATTAGCACTTTTCCTTAATTCATTCACATTTTCAGTATTGATTCTCCATATTTTCTCCAAGGAAGGGGGTGTGTCATTATTTTCCAAATTCTGAATCCATGCATTATTCTTCTTCTTTTCCATGTTCTTAACATCTTCCACCTTGTTTCTGGTCTCTTTTACTAGAATTTCCTTGTTTTTAACCACATATTTACTTATGACCCTCTTTTGGTGATTTTGCACATAACTAGTACTAGGACCACCATTGTATTTGGGAAGGTTTGGTCTTCTTCTCACTTCAGTAAATGCATTATTCCTACCATTAATATCAACAGCTTCATCAATCAATTGCTCTTTTCCTTTCATCCTTCCTGTATCATCCTTCACTTGATGTTTACAAATCTTATCACTATGTCCAAATACCCCACAATGAACACATAAGGCTGGCTTCCAGGTGTATTCTACTTTAACAAATTTAGTCTTTTTAGTGCAATTCAAAGCATCCTTGTAAACAACTTCTATCAAATCTTGAATCCCTTTCTTAGCATCAATCTCAACCAATATTCTAGCATAACAAGCCCTTCTAGAACCATTGTGACACATGGAAGCAGTTATATTGTCCATTATTATTGGTTTTTGTCACACCCCGCCAAGGCGGAAACGCGAGGCGTAAACAAGAATGGATATCATCACAACACATGGTGTCTGTATAGAGAATACTAAAATGAAAACTGAAGTAAAGCAAAGACACAAAGTGTCATAACAATACCCAAAACCTAATGGTGTCTTTATTAATGAGAAAGAGGTCTCGTCAATAAATGACATGCAAAACATAATCCAGACAATTCATGCAAACGCATTTATTCAATACAGATATGCATAAATACTACAACGCATCTACGGTCTCTTCTAGCCACTCTCGCTCTATCTTAGGCACCACTAAGCCACCTGAAATAGATGCTTTAAAAGTCAACTAAAGTTGAGCGAGAGATTCATAGGTTTACGGCATTACAACAATATACGACATAAACTTTAAATTAGCTGCTGACAATTTCCAAAACAATCAGACGCAACAGATAACAAACAAGGGACGGAACGTGCCAACATTCCACAATCATATCACACTACATATGTGACGCTAACACTACCCTTTCTATTAAGCTCTCGCAGTCTTTACCACCGTCACAACCTAGTTTTGCAATTGGGAATCTATCAATTACATAAAATATCATAACGCAACACAAAAGGGAGGTAACGTTGACCACGATCCAATACACATAAACTACAACAGCTTAAAAACATTTTAACACAGACAACAGACAAAGACAAGCCCTTATTCTCACCCAAAATAACATGAGAAAAAGGGGTATGAAAACTCACTTTAGCTTAGCTTTCCAAAAGATTCTCAATAAAAGCTTCACAAACCAACTAGCACAAATCTAAAAACAAAATAACTCGTGTTACACGTCTTACTTAGCCATATGCTTTAGATGCACATGTAACAAATCATAGATGGATTTATAAGGTGTTCTATCCACATGGGTACACCCCGACCACCTACCCATAGAACTTCAACACTCATTAATCAAGTTTCAATAGTTAGTCACAATTTGTTTAAAATACAGAATTTTAACGTGACTTTAACGTACTCAAAACTCTACATTTGTCCTTTTTGTTTTCTTATTTTTTTCTTTATTTATTATTTTTTATTTATTTTTTTTTTTTTTTTTTAATATTTTATTTTTTTTTTTCTTTTCCTTTTTGTTTTTTTTTATTTTTACGTATTTGTTTTTTTATGTTTCTTTTTTTCTTATTTTTTATTTTTTTTTCTTTTTTTTTTTTTTATCTCTTTCTTTTTTTTTTTTTATTTTTCTTTTTATCTTATTTTTTATTATTTTTTTTTTGTTTATTTTTTTACTTTATATATTTTCTTTGTTGTTTTTATTTTTAGTGCACTCCTTAATTCATCAAACATCACATATGTTCATTTATGAGTATATTAATACCTCATGATTACAAGAGTCATTCACAATGCACAAGTACTCCTAAGAACTAAACTTTAAAACAGTACCCAATTCGGATCTGATCTGCTCATAAAAAGTTTGGACGTTTTGACCTAAAAACCATACTTAGACTCCAAATCAGAAGCTCTCCTTTGGGGGATTTCTAATAGACACATAGAACTAAACTCCTGTAGAAGGGCTAAGCTAAATTCGAATTTTAAGTGGGGGTTTTACACCTCGTAATCTGACCTAAATCTGACCCGTATTTACTGTTTTGACAACTTTTCTTGCAACCAACGTTTGACTGACTTCCCGACCTCAAAAACCTTCGAGGCCGGATGTTCTGGAAACTAGACTCTCTGAGCTACGTCATAGACACCGGAAACTTGACAAAAGCTATTACCATCATTGAGATATCAGCCAAACAACACAGCCCTAAATTCTGCCCCAATCTAAATCAAATTCTAACGCGAATTAAGTCTAACCAATTACACCCATAAGCTTCTAATTAAACCCTAATCATTGCAATATGATTAAACATCATTAATTTACTGATTTTACAAAACCCTAATTCCATCATAATAATTATTACATGAATTAATGATTAATAACTAACAAGGATTAATTAAAACTTACCTTAGAGCTTGATTTCTTCACAAAAGCAAAAACCCTAATTTTTTTCTCCTCTTTTCTCTTTGTTCGACCGGTTATACCAAGGGGGAGGGTTATGGGATTTTATTTTGTATTTATAGGCCCCCAACTAATTATAGATAAAGTCTAATTAGAGTTTGTTTCCTTTTAAAATTCTTTTTCTTCTAAAATTCGTTTTTTACTATTCATGTAAAAAAAATTTTATTTATTTATTAATTACTTAATTATTTGCTTTACCTTAAGTTTTTATAAAAACCTAAACTTATTTGAGTATACCTTTTTGCGTAAACGCACTTTACTAAACCTTTAAAAATAATTAACTTTTCATTTTTATTAATCCTAACTTTCCAAAAATAGGAATTTCATTTCTCTCATATCCTGACTACTAAAACCTAATCTTATCTTAAATCACTAACACAAAATCACATATACATATAATTACTTACATATTTAACGCGAAACCGCTTCAATCATCGAAATCATTTCCTTGTCACCAAAGGTGAACTAAATGAATTCCACAAAATCCAACACAAATCCAATCCCAATGAGACGATCACGCTTAATGGATTGATTATCCAATCTCACATATCCCACACAAACACATATAAACACGTATAAATACATATAAAACATAACCCATGCATTGCAACAGATACATAAGTCAACACTAATTTGACTAACCTGCTCAAGTCATGGTTGTCACAGTATCCCCACCTTGAGAAAATCTCATCTCGAGATTTAACTACTCAAGGCATTAGCACTATCGACAAACAACTGAGGACACTTGGAATTCATTTGATCCTTTCGTTCCCAAGTAAGCTCAAGACCGCGCTTCAAATCCCAACGAACTTTCACTAATGCTATCATACTATGCTTTTACTCATGACCTCTCGGTCCACAACATCAACGGTTCCTTCACAAAATAAAGAGTCTTGTCAACGTTAATCTTGACTAACTTCCATAATCCGAATCCAACTGCTAATGACTTTGCTTACCCCCACAAGGGTACAATTAGCAACACGACAACCCCAAACGAAAAAAAGCATCCCACTACATGAACCTCGCCCGTCATCGAGAAAACTCATCAAAACCCTTAAGTTGTTGTAACAACGTGTTTTATATCTTAACCCCGCAACTCATCAAACAAAAACTGTCTTGAAATTAAGATATAATATGTTACAGAGCTCAACGTATCTAAAGAATCCACGCAAATTCAGGTTTACTCAAACTTTCAGCACCTCCCAATCCAATTTCCGATACTCAGCTCATAAGACAGAAATTCTCAACTGAACTATAGGCCCAATCCATCCAAGGATCTCAAATGGTCCTACATAACTCGGTTCTAACTTGTCTTTCTTTCTAAACGTACTACACCTCTCCAAGGTGAGACCTTCAACCACCCATAACCTACCAGCATTAATTCAAAAGTTTCCCACTACTACCAAGCTAACACTTTCGACAATTTGGCTGCCTCAAGCCTTTCCTGTATTACCACTATCTTGTTGGTTGTTTCTTGTACCAAATTCGATCCATTCAACTCACTCTCTCCAGTTACGGCCCATAAAATGGTAACCTACATTCCTTTCCATACCATGCTTCAAATGAAGCACATCCATACTCGAATGATAATCCCCACCTTAGGGAAAAAAAACTCATCTCACGAAAGTGAGTATTTCAATTACCTCTAAAATCTACCATACTTGTCCTAAGCATAGCTAGGAATGGGGTGACTTAGTCAGTCCATTGACTACACCCAAATCGCATCGTACACTAACACAAACTTGTGTAACTTACATAAAAACCATAGTATCTTTTCCCACTTCCACTCGAGTATTTCAGGTCGTAGCAACAATCCTGAAGACCCTTTTTACTCAACTTCCGTTTCCGCACACGCTGAATACTTACGATCGCAACTAGCTATGTTCTTCTTCATACTCGACCACCAATTTAAAAACCTAAGACCACACTAAGTCGCATCCACTCCAGGATGGATATGATACTTTATTGATAATCCCTCTTACCATAATCAAAGTCCCTTACATCTCTCCAACTGGAGATCTGAACCTTGTCTAACCAATATGAACCACTCTCCATCTCTTTTCACACTCGTTGGTCCAAGCCACGCAACATCTCATGTTGACGCGTTCTTTGCTTTGGACGTCTTATCTTATACCACCAACATCCTTTCTCGATCTTAGCTTGGATCGTCATACGTCAATCCAGAAGTTATTCTTGGCTTCACTCTTTTTCCTACTCCACGATTCAACAACTACAGTTGCCTTTCCCAGATGGTACTTGGCCTCGAAACCATATCACACTAAATACCTTCATCTCAACGACTCTACCCCATGTTC
Organism: Tanacetum coccineum; assembly: GCA_026074375.1. Taxonomy (NCBI): domain Eukaryota; kingdom Viridiplantae; phylum Streptophyta; class Magnoliopsida; order Asterales; family Asteraceae; genus Tanacetum; species Tanacetum coccineum. The sequence continues at coordinate 16,328 of BQNB010111300.1, forward strand.
AATCCTTTTTTTTTTTTTTTTTTTTTTTTTTTTTTTTTGTTTTTTTTTTTTTTTTTTTTTTTTTTTTTTTTTTTTTCTGATTGAAAGTGTTTTGGAAACGTTTTATGATCCGTATGGAACACTCTCCTCGTCTCGTTCACTAAGTGCCTCCTAGCATTATTAAGGCAAAACCTACCACATTATCCAGCAATCCTTTCAAAAAACCTTCATTTGCGACGTACCAGTAATCACCTTCTCCCTTTTTCCAAGCATGCTTCCAAATCCTTGCTTCGCGCGTCATAATATACTACGAAATCGTCTGCTTCTTCCGGCAATGCCAAGATCGGCTCATTACCCATTTAATTCCTTCCACATCTAGATATCTTCCTCTGCTCCGCTTCTACGTTGTTGGAAAACTTTACGTACATCTTTTCTTCCTTCACTGACTCCACGATCATCTTCACATGCGACTCGTACTCCTCCTTAGACTTTGGGTCGATTTAAAATATCGTTTGTATATATATGTTAACTAGCTTGTCTATATACGGCCATGCACACCCAACTCATTAACTCCATGAAAACCGCTGGTGCATTGGTTAACCCAAAAGGCATAGCCGTAAACTTCAACGTGTCCATTATGCATCCTAAAAATAGTCTTAACTACGTCATCCCCGTGCACCCTCCATTGATGACATCACATACGAATTTTCTATCTCACTCTTCTTGAGATAATCTATGCACATTTCAAACTACCCACCTTATTTCCTACTAAGCAATACAGACGCTTCCCACAACAAGTTACCATTCGAACCAACCCTCACCTTGCAACTCCTGCAATCGTTCCACACCTCTTGCCTTTCTAAAAAAAGTCAAACGACACGAGCCTTTGCAAATCGGCGTCGCTCCTTGTACTAATTCCATACAAAATCCTATTCTACGACGAGGGGTAAAACCCACTAAATCCTGAGAAACACTTCGAGAAGCTCACATACTACTAAAGTATCACTAAATTTTGACTCATATGCTTTGGTACTCCTACGAGACCTCGCATCCTCTTTAGTTCGTTTCCTCACAACTTAAACATCTTTTTTAGCTCACAAGGTCCTTATAACTACCTTCTTGAGGCATTGTCCATCCCAGCTTAGCCTCAACACCAATTCTCTCAAACGGCAACATAACGCACTCAAAACAAAGAGTACTAAATCAAAAGTAAAACAAGAATTCTTAAATTCTAACTTGGAATCGCGAATAATTCTATTCTATTCGCTTCGCTACCATCAATCGCATCACTCAGAAGATATGACCACAAACAAACTCAATGAACCACGCCATAAGAAATACCAAACTTCACAAGCAACCAATTGGTATTTGTAAAACCAAATCACACACTCCCAAAAGAGAAACGACCGAATATAACATCGAGAAAACATAACAAACGAACCTCAGACCTAACAAACGCATCAACGATGCTAGAAACACCCAATGAATATTACCACGTACCACGACCCATTAATTAAAAGATTAAGAACCTTTGTTCCAAAACTGACTTTTTACCCAAGGAAACTTTCCCTCATAACCTTATACCAATCATTTTAAAACAATAGAATCACCTTAGTTAATAATGCCAATAATTTTAAGTGTAAAAATAAATTTAAATAAAATTTTCATAAAATTATTTTAATTATGATTTTATAAAAGAAATCAACAAAAGGGGTTAAAACAAATGTGTTGCATTTTATTTATATAATTTATTTTCGAAAGAAGTTTTTAACACCTAAACGATATGATATCGACTACAACAAAATTACTTTGAAAAGGAATTTATGACTCGCAACAAGAGACATCATGATAGCAAAATAGACTCCCAAAATACATTAAGGATTCCAATACCAAAATGTTAATTTACTTGAAAACGAACACGACAGGAACTCTTGCAAACCAAACAAACCATAAGAACTCATCCATACCAACGGTCATAGAACCAAACCAAAAAGTACGACACTTTTATACAAAGAAAAACAATCAAAACGCCGAATTGAGAACATAGAACACCAGTTTCTATGATAACACCCCTAGAAAACAACACTAGCGTTGGATATCTCAACGAACAACAGCCTAACGAACTACTTAAGAATGGCGACGACAATGCAACATGAATGCCTATTATCCGCAAACGGAATAGATGGAAAGGAAACCTTACATCTACCCTCCCCCCCCCAAAACACGATCCTATCTGAATCGCTCAACGTTAAAGAAGAATTACTCTAACCATACAACCTCCTCAACAGGATCTCACATCACATCTACACTACCATCTACACAACTATCCAGACTTACATCCTTACATAATACATCCAAGCAATAATTTTCAATGCAAATCAAGTTACAAGACACTGTGTGACACTTTATAATTATTTTCGCAGACAAAAATTATAATTGCACCTTTTGACCACGCGTACTTACTTCCAAACCACACTTCTCATGATAACCACACATCTAACCACATAGCACTTAATAATAAATCCAAAAATAAACCTCAATCATGATAATCGACCTAACGAAACATAAAATTCCTCACGACCAAATGAAACAGAAGTCCCATCGTGACCTAAAATATAAAATCAATCCTCAATTATAGTAACGCATCAAGGTATAAAACGAAATAAACTTATGTTGGGCCTCGCTTGGGTTTAACTTTTCTCTCTTAAAAGTCCCCTAACTCTGCGGGTCCAGTGAGGTAAACAATCTCCCAACGATATCTCCTAGGGGATAGGGGAAGACATGACTAAAATAATAATAAAGGGTATAAGCTTTCGATCCCCATAATGAAAGTAAGTAAAAGTATATATTTCATATTATATAGTAGTAATTCAAAATAGAAAGAATTCAAAGCTTTTAGGTAGCGGAAACATACGATATATACGTACACAAACACTATGCCCTAAAATTCACTATATGAGTACCCCTTACTGCTATAGTCTAGGCTCAACCACCTAGTTCTCTATAACCACAGGCTCTGATACCAATCTGTCACACCCCGCCAAGGCGGAAACGCGAGGCATAACGAGAATGGATATCATCACAACACAATGGCGTCTATATAGAGAATACTAAAATGCATACAATAAAGTAAAGTATAGACACAAAGTGTCATAACAATACCCATAACTAAGCAAAACATAAAAGGCGTCTTTATTGATGAAAAGGAGTTTCTTCGGTCAATAAGAGACATGCAACATATATCCATACAATGCTAAACATCCACATATAAACTTCAAGATCATCTTAAGGTCTCTTTCTAGCCACTTCTCACTATCTTAAGAATCCTCATGACTTCACACCTGAAAATGATGCTTAAAACGTCAACACAATGGTTGGTGAGAGTCATAGGTTTAAAGACCATTTAATCAATCTTTTAAATCCAATTACTGTGATTATCAAAACCATATAGGACAATTATGCAACCAATCACAAACATGGGAACGGAACGTGTCCCTCGATCCAACAAATATCAACCATTGAGTAGGAACGTTACCCCCGATCCAATATGTCACTTACGCACCTAAAAGTCTACCAGCTGAAGCTTATAATTAGGCCTGGACCCCAAATAGGTAGGAACGTTACCCCCGATCCAATGGGTAGGCGTACCCCTCCGATCCAATTCAATAACACATTCATCGTGCAACAATAAGTCATATAACAGTCACACATTGTCCATACTCAATTTAACACATAATCACAGCAATTCAAAACCTTTTAAAACACAAGCATCATTTCCATCCCAATTTAAAAACATTAAAAAGAAGGGACTATGAAACTCACCTGACGCTTAGCTTTCCACAAGTTCCCACAAAAGCTTCACAGATACTTCACTGACAATCTAAACAATTAAGCACACAATAAGTTATCACCAATTAGGTATTCAACCCAATATGATGTAACCTCAACTATGATGGACATATAAACTATCTATCATAGTTTTATACTCGATTCAACCCTTTTCCAACTCTTACATATGCCAATTATATTTTAATACTACACTTTAAACTTTCTGGTTTTGAGCAGAATTTTATACCCACTTACACGTTCTAAACGCACCACTTAAACACTCCCATAATTCAAACCAAAATTCACCGTGCTACTTATATGCCTTATGAACCTCTCATAGCTCTCCTAAAGTCATTACCCTTTTACAAATACCCTTTAGAAATTCATTAATCCAAAGTGACCAAAATTCATCCAGAATCTAACCTTCTAAAAGTATGACATTAGATAACCAATTTAGACCTCATTATAGCTTTAGAAAACATTATAGGGTCACACACAATATATGAACTAACCTCCAAGTGATTTAGAGCCTCTAACTAGATGTCTAAGTATTTTTAGAAAAATCAAAACCAAAACTGAAATTCGTCACTGTTTTACACACTGATTTTGTAACAACCTTTTGACCCACTTCCCGACCATAAAAACAAACGAGGTCAACTTTTCTGGAAAGGACTCTCTGAGGTTATCTTCAGTATGTTGTAAATTATCTATTTGATTTTTTATGATTGAGTTATGACCTCTACAAAACTGACCAAAATTATGCAGTGAATTAAACAACTACTTCGAGCGATCTAGACCTAAATACACGCTCAAATCTCGCAACCAATTAAACTAATGATCAAACAATTATTATAACATCATAATCTTTCAGAAACTTAAGAACCCTAATTTATAATCCTAATTTAAAACCCTAATCCATCATGTTTAGATTACTAGAATTGAAAATTTATAACTAGGATTAAACAAAGATTAGAAAAATACCTTAAAAGAAAAACCCTAACTGTTTTTGTCACAATAGGGGGGGGGGGGGGTTTAGGGACTAGTTTTGTATTTATAGCCTACACTATTAAGTCCTAGATAAATACTAATTATAATTTGATTCCAAATAAAACTTTTTTTCCCTTTTTTTCTTAAATCCGGCCGAATATGGCCCTTTTCTTTTTTTTATTTTATTTATTTTATTTATTAATTATTTCATTACTTGTAATTTTTATAAAAACCTTGACAAATTTGACTATACCTTTTTGCTTAAACGTAATTCACTAGATTTTTAAAATAACTTTGTAATCCTTCTTTTCAACCTAATTTTCCTAAAATAGAAATTTTACATTTTTCTTAACTTACCACCTAAAATCTAAACCTATCTTAAATTACTAACACAAAAATACGTATACGTAAAAAAAATACTCACACATTTAACATAGACACGCTCGAATCACAATAATCATTTCCTCGTCACTCAAAAGTGAACGAATTAAATAAATCATTTCCTTATCACTCAAAAGTAAACGCCACACCCTAAATGAACTCAACGATCTCACCATCAATCCAATCTCAGTGAAATGATACACTCAATAGATGATTACCAACCCCACATAAAATATATAAAAACAAAACATAAAAATCACATTAAAACTAACATTGTACGGCCATAAGTCAATACTAACAGTTTTACTAACCTTCTCAAGCCATGGTTGTCACAGTATCCCCTCCTTTAGGAAATCTCGTCTCAAGATTTGAACTAGCCGATTCATCAGCTCGATCAACAAACAACTGAGGGTACTTAGACTTCATATAATCCTCACGTTCCTAAGTAAACTCAGGACCACGCTTAGAATTCCAACGAACCTTTACTAACGCTATCTTACTACGCTTTAAACTTTTAACTTCACGATCCATTATCTCCACAGGTTCCTTAACAAAACGAAGACTTTTGTCAACCTTTATCTCACCTAATGGCACATGAAAACTAGCATCTGCCAAATATTTCTTTAGGTTTGACACATGAAACGTGTCATGTACCCCACTCAATTCCTCAGGACCGATCCTTTTAAGAATCTCAAATGGTCCTACGTATCTCGGTGCTAACTTACCCTTTTACCCAAAATGAATTACACCTTTCCAAGGTGATACTTTCAACATTACTCGATCTCCTACTTTGAATTCCAATGGTTTGCGTTTATTATCAGCGTAGCTCTTTTGACGATCTCTTGCTGCTTTGAGGTTTTCCTTTATCAACACAACTTT
>BQNB010111301.1:2860-22380 GCA_026074375.1 Tanacetum coccineum
GTAAATTTGCATAAGTAAAATGTCTACCCCATATCTTATCGTGAATAGAGTATGGTCAATGGTACCTTTAGTAAAGCCTTTGGACATCAGGAAATTTGAGAGTTTATCATACCATGCTCTTGGAGCTTGTTTCAATCCATATAGAGCTTTCCTTAGACGGTAAACTTTCTTTGGATGATCAGGATCAACGAACCCATCTGGTTGTGCAACATAAACCTCCTCCTTCAATGGACCATTAAAAATGCCGTTTTCAAGTCCACCTGATAAATTGGAAAAGACTTGTGTGCAGCATATGCGATGAAAATCCAAACAGCTTCCAAGCGAGCAACTAGAGCGAATGATTCCTCAAAATCAATACACTATTCTTGAGCATAACCCTTAGCTACAAGTCATGCCTTATTGCGAATTACAGTTTGGTATTCATCCTTTTTGTTCTTCCATAACCACTTTAGTTTGATTACGTTCTTGCCAAAGGGTTTGTCAATGAGTTCCCAGACTTGTAGTCTGTCAAACTGATGAAGCTCTTCCTGCATTGCCTCTATCCATGCAGAATCAGCCATTGCTTCCTTAATGGTTTTTGGTTCAGCAGTACTCACGGTGAGCGCGAACATACACATTTCAGGATCTGTTGCAAGTGTCGTCTTGTTTGCACTGGCTTGAATGGATTTCTACGAACTTGTTCTAGCGGGTGATCTTTTGTCCATCGATATTCGGAATCGTGTAGTTGATAGAAGGTATGCATATTTGAATTATCAATGTTACGTAAGGAAGACTCAGCAATTTCTTGTACCGATGTACAGAAAGGATTGATAAATTCATCTTGTTGGAACTATGTATCTTCTGCTTGATTATCTTTGTTTTCCTCAGCATTAACATTTGTAGTTGGAGTTGTTGGTTCCGTTGAAGATGGAATATTCATTGTAGGTGGTGTGTCTTGTTATTTAGAATTGTCGGTGGGAGAAGAAGAATTGTTGACACATGAAGTACCTGCAGTGAAAAATTCATCGTACAAAGGGACGAAAAGAAGATCAAACTCTTGTTGTGACGGAACTGTTGTATCTGCTGAAGGAGAAACCTTTTGTAGTTGCGGGACGAGGCCAGAGTTGTCATAATCTGACGCCTTATGTTGTTGGGGAACGAGGCCTGAAGTGTCATTAGCAACAGACGTCTTAGTCATCTCTTTGATCTTATCAAATCTGAGATGTATGGATTCAACTATCAATCGGGTTCTCTTGTTGTAAACACGGTATCCCTTAGTGAGTGGAGCATCCCACCAGAATGCACGAATCCCCTTTTTCTTTCATCTTATCCAGATTTTCACCATCTATGGTTAGGTAACAAGTGCAACCAAAAATCTGAAGGTGTTTAATTGAAGGTTTCCTGTCATTGATGATGTGATATGCCGTTTTCTCATGTGTCGGGATGATGATAGATCTATTTTGAGTATAGCATGCGGTTGCAATTGCTTCAGCCCAAAAGAACAAAGGAAGTTTAGAAGCTAAAAGAATCATTCGAGCAGCCTCAACCAGAGTACGGTTTCGTCTTCGACATCGCCGTTCTGTTCAGGTGTTCAAGGAGTAGAAGTTTGATGCTCAATTCCTTCTTCTTTGAAGAATGCATGGAGTGTATTGTTTAAGAACTCTGTGCCTCTGTCAGTTCGAACAGAAATTATTGGGGCTTGAAGATTCCGTTGAATCATTGTGAGGAAATCTTTTAGAACTTCTGGTGTTTCATCCTTGGATCGTAGAAATAGAGTCCAAGTATATCTGGAGTAGTCGTCTACAATTACCAAAATATATTTCTTCCCATTTATGCTAGCAACCCGCATTGGACCACATAAGTCCATATGAAGCAAATTTAACCGTCCTTTCGAACTTGGAATAGCCTTTGTCTTGAATGAAACTTACTTTTTGCTTTACTTAACTTCCCAAGAAGAAATAGTTGATACCTTGACATATTTGTGTTTGGGTAAACACACACTACAGACATTCCTTATTGAAAGCTGGTTGATCGTAGTCGATGCTTAAGATGAGAAATCTTCGATGCCTAACAAGCTTGAGTTGTGAGGTTTAGCCATGCGACATATTGGAGTTGATGAAGTCGAGTTATCTTTGAAGGGATATTGATTAAGAGATCAGATCCAACGGTTAACGGTGAGTAAAATCAGTTATTACCATGAAGATCTCTAACGAAACACGTAGATTTTCGGAAAGCAACCTCCAAATCCGCATCACAAAATTGACCAACCGAGAAGAGATTGTGATTGAGGCCTTCGACGTAATAAACCCTGTTGATCGTGATATTTACTTGAACCAAATCTCCATAACCAAGAATTAGAGCAAATTGATCATTGCCAAATGAACACAAGGTACCTAGATATTATTACAACAAAATTGCACAACCAGCGTTGATTACCCGTCATGTGGATTGTGCGGCTGAGTCCAACAATGAATAGGATGAGTTGTACATCTGCAAGAGGAATTAGGGATAATGAAATACATTGTCAAATTGGAGTCCTAAAGTAAATTGTGACTTCAAGAGCAATTAGATATCACTACGATGCTTATCTATAGCAAAACTAACTTCTCTTTTTACATTTCTTTCCTAAACTTTTGGCTACCTATTTGTTTTTTCTCTAGGAACCATTTATTCCAGATGGGGCATTGTTGTTCTACTACGCACCAATCTTTCCATGCCTTACTACGTTTTTCATACAACTTTACATATTGTATAACTTCCTTGGACTTTATGAGTTTGTGGATTTTGAAGCACTATTTTCTTATGGGTGTTGAAACAGATTTGTTCGTTAACCTTTGTAGGTTTTTCAGTAACTAATAGGCATACTTTAGGCTTCTTTAGTTCTAAGATTTGTTCGCTTGACTTTTGGGTTTTCTAGTACTAATAGGCACTACTTTAGGCTTCTTAGTTCTAGCATTTACGTCATTTAAGAATTTAGAAACAAAAGCATCATGATTCAAATTAAACACGTATTTTCCACAAGTAGCACAAACAACATTAACATTTGATGTTCTAGATTTTAAACTGTCATTACATGCAGTTATCGACTTTGTTTTATTAGAAATACTAGAAATCCTATGGTGGTCTTCTACTTTAGTCTTCTTAAACTTCACTTTACTAGTGTTTGGCATGACCTTATCTTTCATTTGAATGCTCTTAAGCTGTGGTCTGCTAACATTAGTTCTGTGAATTACTCTTGTAGAGGTAGACACGCGAGGGTTAGTATTCCTATAAGTCTGAGGCAGCTGTGCTGCTTTAGTTTGTGTTGACCAAGTGTCAATTCGATACATGCCTAGTTTAATCACATTTGTGTTTCTTACAGTTTGCCTTGCTGTTTGAGGCAAAATCTGTATAGTTACTGGTTTTGATAAACCCTCTGACACATGAGTTTTAGGAACTGACTTTGTATTTGAAAAACTTTTCCTCTCAAGAGAGTCTGAAAAAGGAGTCGGTTTTCCTAAAACTGATGGTTTTGGAATCCTTTGAGCACTTGTTTGTCAAACAACAAATGGTTTATCAAACTTAGTTTCCACAGATTTTCTTTTGCATTTCTCAATGAGTTTCTTTAACTCACTTATGGCAATGTTCTTGTCTTGTAGTTGAGCTTTCAAATCTTGTATTTCGAAATATTGTTCACGTTCTTTTATAAATACATTTGATGGTTTTTCTTTCTAAACCGTGTCATTTTTCATTTGTTCTTGACATTGTTGTAAAGCAAGTTCAAGAGAAATCGAGTGTTTTTCTAGTTTGGCAAAACTTCGTAAAAGCTCAGTATAAACTTCTTTACTAACAGTTTCAGTTTGTTTCGAAAGCTTTTATGCAAGAAATTCACATTCTTTCACTTTATGAAGATATAAGCATTGCAATTCAGTGTGAGCATCTAAATCAGATAACGAATGCAAATAAGAACACATAACATCATTAGACACACACTCTTGCAAAAGTATATCATACATGTTTGAAAATTCTGCTTTATCAGATTCAAGTTCGTCAATTTCTTTTTTAAAGGATTCAACATACTTTAAATTAGCATGCATTTCTTGCTTAAGTTCATGAACAAATGTGAAACTATCATTCTGTGTCTTTAGGGCAAGAGGCATCAAACATGTCTTAATTAGGATTTCCATATCATGAGCAGTTGGTGCACGAAAATGATCATGAGAATGCTTTTCCCAAGCTTGATCAACAAGTTCTCTAAAATGATTTATGTTATTTGTCATTACATTATAAGCTTGTCTACTTTTACTGATTGACTTTGAAGTAGGTAAGAAACCGATGTTTTTGAAAATTTTTGGTTTAGATTTCACAAAAGATTTTCTCCACATTTTCTTTCTTACTTCATTTGCATGTGCCAACTGTTCATGATATTCCTGTGTCGCTGGTTTGAAAATTTCATAAAGACTATTTAGCTTTGTGTAGTCATAAGGTCTCACTTTGTCTTTATTCAATTTTGATCGACTCTCTTTTTCAAGAGTCAGGGTCTCTTCCCTATCGGGGACGAGTCTGTTTGCAGGATCAGATTGGTCATATGGGATCGCATACAAACATGGTTTCTCAGATTGAGCCTTTTTGAGGTACATTGGATTTGCAAAGGTTGGTCTACCATTGAATGTTGGGCCTTTGGGAGCTAACATATGAATGGTTTGAATTGATTGATTCCTTTTGTAAACAATTTCATTCAAAAACTTTAATTGCTTTTCCATTGAAATCATTTTGTCAATGTCTTTTTCTTCCTTAAGTTTCAAATCCGTTATTACCTTTGTTTTCTCTTTGACAAGACCTTCGTAATGTGACTTTGTTAAAAGACTCTGTTTGACTAACTCATCGTGTTTCTCTTTGACAACTAAAATTTCATAGGCTTTAAGTTTTAAACCTTCTTTTATGTCAATTTATTTTTGAGCTAATAGTCCTAGAGTTTCATTTAACTTATGTTCAAGTTTGTCATAGTCAACTGTACGGTCATTTAAGGTCTTGTACGTCTCAAGCTCAGTCTGTTTATTTTGAAGTGCAATTAGACAACTATCCCGAATACTATTAGACTCCCCCAGAGTTCTACTAGTTTCCGCAAGAATAGATTTGCACTCAGTTAATTCTTGAGTCAATGTTGCATTTGCTTTCTCTAATTGCTTTTGAATCTTTTTATTTTCATCAGCATCAAGTTTTAAATATGCAATTAAATTAGCAAGCGCAGCACGCTCATCTTCAGCATTTTAGTTTGTCTGAATATCATTATCACACATATCTGGTGAATCAGGAATGACATTACTATCAACCTGCTCTACTACAGATGTGTTACTAATAGATTCAGGTTGCTTAGAATGATGTCTGTCTTTGGCAAACACATTATATTCAACATCGTATTGTACCTGTTCCAATGGCTCACTATCAGTTCCTGAGTCTGCAGTAGGAACCTCTTGGATCTTTGCCATAAAGGTGTAATGTGCTTCTAATTCTTGTTCATCAATCTCTTCATCCGTGTCTACTAACCAATCAGATTGTTCTGCTTGTAATGGAACACCTTTCTCAGCTTGTTTGCACAACAACATCTTTTCCTTATGATACGTGAAGTCTTTCACCCTTTTTGGTTTCCTGCATTCCTTAGCGAAATGACCAAATTCCTTGCAATTGAAACACTGTATCCCAGTTTGTTGCACTACATGACTGCCTATAGTCTCCTTAGCCCCAGCAACAGTCACTGTCCTCTGATTCCTAAACTGCCCAGTTTGATTGTCATTCTTGTACCTTGGAGAAGTATCCACATTTTTGTTTCTGGAGTTTGAAGAAGTTCTGAGGTTGTTGGTAGGTTTGTAGATATTTTTGAAGTACTTTGCAATGAGTGCCAAGTTTTTCTGCATATACTTATCTCTTTGAGCTTGTTCTGGATCATTGTCTTCTTCAGAAGCTGACTCAGATGGAGATGTGATTGGTTTGGCTATATCTTTGCCTTTGTGTCTGGTAGTTGCATGAGATATGGTTAGAGGTGATGCTTTTAATTGTGTTGTATATAATTTGTGAGACTTTGATGCTTGATAATAAGGATCTGGATGTGGTTGAGTAGAAGCAACAAGTGCCAATGGGTTAGCATTCTTGGCTATTCTTTTAGCACGGATTTCATTAACTTCCTTTTGATACTGTTTCAGAACGTCAAAGAGCTTGTGATATGAGATTGTATCCAAGTCATGTTTTTTCTTGACAATTGTTACAAATCTTGACCATTCTGGTTGAAGGTGTTGAAGAAACTGAACATTGAATTGCATCGTAGCAACTGCCAAGTTGTTTCTTATCATTTCATTCATCATCTTGTAAAATCTGGAGTAATATGACCCTATGGACTCTCCATCATGAGAAGTGAATTTGCCAAACTCCCAAAACAAATTAGTCTTTACATCTTGAATGTTAAGAGATTCACCCTGTTATAATCTTTCAAAAGCTATCCACATTTCATGAGCTGTCTTGCAAGAATCAACAGTTGAGTATATTTCATCTCCAATTCCAGTCAATAGCAAATGAATTGCTTCCTTTTCTGATTCATAATGAGCTTTGTGTTCAAGAGACATATTCAAGATTGTCTAAACTGCTGTTCGTTCAGGAACTGCTAAAGTATCATCTGTTGCAGGTACAACTAGAATTGTGACAGTAGAAGGAGTGTAAGAACCTTGAAGAATGCATTTCCTTAAGGCATCACCATTTGGTCTTGTGTCGATGTATCGTAAGAAACGTGATTGCCATTGAGCATATCTTCCCGTTGCAAGTATTGATCGAAGATCCCTTGAACCAACTGCCATGATGTTGTTATGCATTTGACTGTCAGTTGTGAAAGTTGTGATTGGAGTAGTCATGATGAATGATTTGGTTGTTCTGAAGTGAAAATGATTTATAGGATCTTAAGTAGATGTGTTGTGATTGAAGTTGTGGTTAAATGAAAGCAATTAACGTCCACGGGATTTTAAAAAATCTATGATTTAAACTGAGAAAAGAATTGAGTCTTTTGCGGGATTTTAAAAAACCAAGATGAAACCGTGAATGTATAATTGATTGAAGTTAATTTTTGTTGTTGTAAATTAATTGACTTTTATGTCCAAATTCGTTTGAAGTCCTTGTTTATTATTGGTCTAAGTGTGTTTGTCACAGAGGTTTGATGAAGTATTAAGTTAGTCTAAGTCTTTTACCAAACCACTGCCAAGAATGTGGTAAACCTCTACTAAGAAATTAAGCAACATACTACTGAATTGGCAAACCACCACGTAATTGGCAACCACCACGGAATAAACCGCCACCTAAATAACCAAACCGCTGCCAAAAACTTGTGAACAAACCGCCACTAATTCACTAAACCACTGCCAATTTAAGTAAGCAAACCGCTGCCACTATTCTGGTCAAACCGCTAGCAAGTGAAAGTCAACAAACCGCTGGAATAGCTTCAAAAAGCTGCCACCCATTGTTATCAAACTACTGGAGAAAAAAGGTAAGCAAACCGCTGGCTTATAGTTAACAAACCGCTGGAAATTCTGTAATACTAAACCACTGCCTAAGTTTGACTCGGTAAACCGCTGTCTTCCCTGAAACCCTAAACCATTGCCAAAAAAATTATCAAACCGTTGTGGAATTTTAAATTGGGCAGAGTAACGTTTAGAGGGGCCATGAAAAAGTGATAAACCACTGGAAACCTGTATAAACCGTTGTATGGAGGTATGAGAGTAAACTGCTATCTAAAAAACTCAAAATGCCATGAAAACGTGGAAAACTGCTGTCCACAAAAAAATATTAAACCGCCACAGTTATAGCCAAACCGCTACCTATCACTTTCAATAGTTTGGACCATTTGATGTACTAGATTTTGTTTTTTAGTAACCTTTTGACTAACAAACAAAATTGGTGCAATTTTATAGCCAAACCGCTACTTAGACTTCTTAAACATAAAATAAGCTTAAAGTATTCGAATAAGCAAAAATACAAACCGAATAAACTAGCACTTTTCAAGAATAAGCTATAATAACTTAATAGTAACAAGTTATAACCGGTTATAAGAAGGTAAAATAAAGGCTTTTGCGAATCAAATAAGTTATGACCTAATATAAGCTTTAAATAAGCTAGATAACTAAATTCGTAAGCTTATTATGAGATAAATAAGCTACGAATTAAGCTACACAAGAAACCAACAACCTAAAATAAGCCATGGGCTTAGAGGCTTAGGAATAAGCTCAAAATAAGCAAGAATAACCATAAACGAATCACAAATCCACCCCGTGGCTCGTGATACCAAATGTCGGTAACCCGTAAACCACTTCACTTCATATTCTTACACACGAAATCAACAAGAAAAGAGAGGGAAGTTAGAGAGAAGTTAGAGAGAGAAACAAGAGAGAAAAATGGATGGAAGTAATATTAGCTTGAAAGAGAATAAACAACCAACACCCTTTTCCTTGGTGGAAAAAGGGTTTATATACCCATACACTTACATTTGGACGTGTAGGGTTTTGACACGGACCAGGCTCGGGATTTGCTTGGGCTTAGACCGGCAACACGTACAATATTAGCTTACTAGACGAGCCCATATTATTTTCTAGCCTATTACAACGTTACACAACTGAATGACCGAGACCTAATATTCATAATGAACGAACTTTATTGTTTGACTTAATATTTTGAGGCTAACACTATATAAGCTCAAACAAAATGATCAACTTAACGTTGTTAGCTAGCCATTGTCCTCATGTTTTATCGATTGACTAGGACGTACCTATAGGTTTGGCCTCATATACTGCATTCGATTCACGTATATTTAACATCATTAATCAGAAACATATAAGCACAAAGTTATGCGGCTAATTACCACATACAAGAGACTCGCCAAACCTGGCACTCACACAACTAAGCCACAGCTCTCAACTAGATTAACTAATATACATAGCATGCCATTTACTGCATTCAGATATTTATGAATTTTATAATGGTAGAATTTATCTTTGTCGCAAAAATCTGAATCCGCCACTGCCTTAAGTGTTGTTACCGACTCAACTAAACATATGAAATTTTATGCTCAAACTGTTCATAATTATATAGTATTTTGTTATACGCTTATAATTAGATGAGCTGATAAATAAAGATATTTGATTAAAAGCGAATAACACAAGTTCCTAAATATTTCCATGAATGTATGTTCCCTAAATACCCTATGAATAGAAGTTAACTGAAAGCGAGTTCCCTTTACGTGCAATTTTCATTGATTTTAAAAAAAATCGATCATTGGGTTCTGACCTCAAGACCATAAACCTGTTCTAGGAAGGAGTCCATGATAATAGGCCTCGATCTTTCATGGTGTATGCATCTGCTAGACGAATTATGTTCCAGGTGCATTTTCTAAACCATTTTATGAAATGTAGTTAATGAATGTGTGATAAGGAACCATTTTATTCATCCAGATCTCTTTCTCACTTCACGCTCCCACTTTCTATACAAAAGCTACATATGCTGAACTAATAAAGGAGCTGAAAGAAAGTGAAAATAACACAGCTCTTGACTTGCGAAAGAAAGCTAAAAGGCATTGACTCCACATGTCAAGCCTAGTGTAGTAACGCAGGTAAGAGCGAGTTTTCTTTTGTTTTTCCATGTTAACTGTTGATTTGTTTGACTTCTTTGTGTTGAATACTTTTTTTCTCTTTTCTCATTTGTCTCGCGCAGAATTAGGGAGCGACTAGGCGTCTTTGTGTACATTATCAACGATTAGTGACCACACATCATCCAACCAAATGAATCAGTAGGAAATTTCCACCCGTGTGGTTCAATCACATGGAAATCCACGGATGGTAATATTTTGTTTATGTTTAACGGTGCTGATTTGTTGGTGTTGTTTGCTTTGTTGGTTACTTTTGTAAAACCTTCAGCTATTGATATCTTTGATTTACACAGGTTTAGAGTCATGTAATGAGGAAACGCTGTGCGATTGGGGTTCTACGATGGAGTATATGCTCAGAAATGGCGCAAAAGTACAAATGAGCAGACTCGTGTCAGATACCTACCAAAATACTAACCATCCTTGTCGATGCCATCTTGGAGAAACCCGTAAACAGTGAAGGAGCAATCAACAGTAAAGAAGACACTCCAGGTATAAATTTTACCTACTAATTTTCTTTAATAAATGATGCACAGTTTTTCTTCAATTTTCTCGGAGATGACCAATCAAATTTGTACACCTGTTAATTGGGTATTATTTAAGTTGTCTTGGCCTTTAGCTTGTAATCTTTAATCATCATCATTTGGTTTGGAAGATAGTTATGTCTGAAAAGCTGAAGCTCAAGGTATTGCTTAGTTGGTGCTTATAATCAAAATTTTGAAACTAACGTGGTCAATGCATGGACAATTGAAGTTATAAAAGAGGACGCTGAAGGAAATCGAACTGTTGAGTCGACTAGCTCAAAGATAAATATGAGAGCTCTTGCCAAGTACACTCAAGGCTTTAGTAGGGCTGATACTACTGAGATTTGCAAACGTGCCTACAAGTATACGATAAGAGAGAGCACTGAGAAAGTAAGCTAATATTCTAGTTGTAAATTCTTTTGACTCCTCTTTGGCATTACATATTCATTTAGTTAATTATGCAAATATGGTGTTAACAAGATCTTCGTCACAAGTGACGAGTACAAGATCAGGTTTCGGTTCTAAGGCACGCGATCCTTCAGTCACTTTTAAATGACTATTTTCTAAGTGGTTATGAGGGGGAGGGACATGGAAGTGTGACAAGTTCGATAGTGGGGATAATGGGAATGTAGTTGCTGGCTCATTAGAGCAAGTGAAATATGCGCGAGTCTATTTATAGTCGCTGTTAAGAACAACCGATATCCACTGAAAATTTTCACGTAGCTTTTGGTCTTTGACATAAAAAAAGACTTGCGGTTGGAGACAAAATATGTAGGTTTATATAATGGAGACGTTTTGTTTTAAACATAATTTTGCCCAATGTGATTAGTTTTAGCTGGTTTGCGCATAAATAAGTTTTCCACTATTAATATTTTTGATATGTGAAGTTCTAATCTTTATTAAAACTGACACCGATTTGATATTGTTATATTAGATGGAACGATGTGCACTTGGCAACTTGCGGTTGGAGGAAGGAGTAATGTTCGTCCAACGGAATCGTAGACCCCTGCTCCTAACACTTTCTTTCACCGCAGGTAAGATAAACAAATGTGCTTCCAGAACTCACAGTATATTAGTTGAAAGAGACCATCATGTTAGAAAAAAATAAACCCATACACTTATAAGCTTTTTGGATATTTATCAGGGGTTATGTTTCACGAGGTATGCTTCATGGTTATATAGTTCAGGGGGTATGATTTTGGGTGTGTAGAGTGATTGGATCAGTTTTATGGTTGAGTAGATGGGTTCAGGAGGGTGTGCTCAGGGGATGGGTTAAGTAGATGGCCTAACTATACAAGTAGACAAATAACCTTATATATTTTGTCATTTCGTGCACCATATAAAAATTATATTGAATATCATTAAAGCCAATGTTGGTTATGGGGCCGTTATCATCAACTGTATGTTTTTTGGGTAAAGGGTATTAAGAACTTTGCATATAAAAAGCGTGCCCTAAATGAAACCGTGAATGCTTATTTTTCTCTTGCTTGACAGAACAGACTCTGAGCGCATGTGTGACATGTTAGTCTTAATTAAGCTTAAGTAGTCATTATGAGAAATAGCGGTAAGTGCTAATAAAATTAAGACCCACCTAAGGTCTGACAACCTGCTTGAGTTGGTGTTAAGATTGTTCCATTGCCTGGGACTGGTGAACGGTATACGGATGTGTTTGGTTCAGGTTCAGGGGATGGGAATTGAGGTTGGTCTAATTTCGTAATAGTTTTCCTACCCAAAGGAGATATGCAAATTACTTGATAAGTTTGTTATCAAGTGTATCTTTATTGTTGTTATAGAGTTACGTAATTCAGGTCATCGATGTCCTTAAGAGATGTGCAGGAAAGCATCCCAAAGGAGACAACATTTAGGTAATTTACACTCTTTTCTGACCAACATGAAGGTCAAGATGTTGCTTTTGTCCATCTGCTTTTACTTGGGTCTAATAAAATATAGTAAAGGGATATTAACATATGTAACTTGAATGTTGATCAGGTTGACTTTCTTTTCAATGTAGATCTTTCCACTAGATGAAAAAGATTGCGAATATAAATGATCAATACCGGACATTACTTGCTAAAGAAGCGAGTTTACTTCTACTCTTTTGTATTGGGATTGAACCAAAATGGTTTAGTATGCAAATATGATAACCTGAGTCACGCGTGTTTGGAAACAGCCCCTACAGAGCAAAAAGCTACACTTGACCAATTAAAAATTGATATCAAATTTAGGCATATGATATACTGATGACGTATAATGCTTAGTACAAACTTCCTGTTTTTTAAAACAATTTGCCTGATAGTTATACTTTGTGTTTTCAGCCTGTTTACTTGCAAAAATAGGTCAAGCTGAGTTGTGTTTTATCTCAAACGGGCCAAATTAGAAATTTATTAAAAAAAAGAATGGGTGGGTCAAAGTTTCCCGTAGTCTATTGTAGTTGTGCTTTTTTAGATCAAAATCAACAAATAACTTATTTATCCTATATTCTTTAAATATGGATAAAAGAAAATTATTGGGTGGACAAAATTTAACATCGATCAGTTCTAGGGGGTGATAGCACTATTAGTTTGTTATTCGATGTTCATATTTGTTTCAAAACACTATAGTTTTAGTGCTTTCTGCAAGTATTTGGCTTGATTAGCTATATTGCCAATGAGTATATTATCATGTGCTTCACATTAGTACTATACTTTAGACATGGATCTTGATGGAAAAACTGTAACTGGTTTGATCATCCTGGTGCTTGTTTTTAGAATTTTTAGATTTCGCTTAGTATTTATAAAGTATTTTAAAATAGTTTTAATGAGAAATTCATAAAAAAAATTCGTAGGTTTAAAAATTTCATTGTTATTTTTATATATTAGTAATTATAAAGTTTTAATTTTCTTAAAATTTATAGATTTTATTTTGAAAGTTTTATACATATTTTTATTTTTATTAAATTTTTTAGTTTTAAAATTCTTTTATTTTTATTTTTATTAATCTATTATAACAAATTAATTATTAATCTTAAACCTTAATAATTTTCCAAGCTTACTTTATATATAAAAAGTAAACACTATTTTTTTAACTTAGGTGGTCTTTGATTTTTTGAAAGTTAGTTTACATATAAAGTAAACGTTATTTGGAATGTTTATTATCTAATTTGACGGGCTAAATCTTTTAAAAGGATAAAACTTTCCATATACTAAATGGTTAATACGAGTTATGATTGGAATATGCAACCGTATGAATAAATTAACCCTTGTTCGAGTTTTAATTCACTATTTTTAATCATAACTACTGACCACCGATTTCTAAGCAAAAATATCCCTTTAGTATAAACGAGTAAACGGATTTGGTTTTCCCTAAAATTAGTATACGCACGATTAAACAGATCGCTGAGAGCTCTACATTAAGTTCACTCGGCGTTGTCTCCTCCTGTAAATAATGCCACTTTTTGAAAAAGACTCCACACATACCAACAATCTATTGTATATGCCACGTTGAAAAAGTTCACATACCAAATCTGTATATTTAAAAAAGTTCGTTGATATTGTACGGCCAAAACTCAAACATTAAATATTTCACGTAGATTTTTATTCGGTAAAATAACTTTTTATTCGGTAGCAAGTTAATGGTGGCGCAAATTAACACAAAACAATTCTTTTTTTATATTGAGTAGAACTGAAAAAAGTTCGGATACCAAACCGGTACATTAATGGATATACGTTTCTATTATACGAAACCCTTTTGATAAATGCAATCTTCTCATTCCATAAATTTTAAAGTAAAATAATTTTTGTTTTTAGAAAAATCACAAATGCTAACAACTTTCTTGGTCTATGTTCCACTTTAACACACCTACACTACAAGCCCACTTGTTTGTTGTCTTGATGTTTCCTTACCAAATACGACATGTATTCATAAAGCATGAAAGCTACAGAAAATGAAAAAATTGAAACCTTGAGGAGGGAAAAAAAAGAAAAGAAAATGGATAGTGATAATAAAAAGCAAGAAAAACCATTGAACATAAAGTTGACAAAGAGAATATCAATTACTAGTGAAAAAGCCAACACAACCACACCTTCATCCTCTTGGAAACTAGCTTTCAATAATAATCAGAATTCATCAATGAAAAATAATTCTGTTTCTGTTAGAAAGATGGGTGCAAATTTATGGGAAGTTCAACCTCAGTTCAGTTTCATTAAAAAAGAAGATGAGCATGTTCATGATCATGACCATGACCATGGTGGTTCGATCCACCATCGTGGCCGGAGCCACCCCCGCAGCCGTCAGAATGATCAGTTGGATGAAGAACTTGATGGTGTAAGTTATTTTTCTTATAAATTTAGTTTCTATATATAGAAAGAAAATTGTCTAGTTATATAGTATTTAGAGTCCACCGAAATAATTGAGTTTTCTTAAACCGTATGTCTTCTTAACTATAAAGCCTTGATGTTTCTTAAGCTGAATGTTTTTTATTCATAATTTTGTGACTAAAGAAGTACTATTCGATATGAATTATTGTAACTCTTTTTTTTGGGGTGGTGGTTGTGAGATGACTAGTGGTGGAGATAGGGAGGGGGCAGAAAAAAAATTGCAGTGTAAATTTTTTAAAATATATTTTTTTTTTTTTCGTAATTTGCCTTTTTAAAAATCAATTTGTAACGTGGTTTTTAAAAAATTATCAAAATGTGTCCCGTTAAGTAAAAACGCCTCTAAAGATGAGTCACTACGACCACCAAACATATGATGTTTGACTTTCTGATTAATTACTGTAATAGAACTTGTCTGCTGATAGATATCTACAGCTAGAAAGTAGTAGTTCTTTCTCGAAATTTCTTTTTTTGGGAGTGAGAAAAGCTTTGCGTATTTTAACGTTACACTTGTTAAAATATTACTTCTGACACTATCGGCATTATTTTGGTATATGATAGGGAAAAATTATACAGCAAGTATTTAGGTATAGAAAATTTTCCTTGTTTTTCATTTTTAGATTGTTTAAAAAGAGAATAGTTTTTCTTTTATAAAG
The DNA here is from genome assembly GCA_026074375.1 of Tanacetum coccineum. Taxonomy (NCBI): domain Eukaryota; kingdom Viridiplantae; phylum Streptophyta; class Magnoliopsida; order Asterales; family Asteraceae; genus Tanacetum; species Tanacetum coccineum. Next base: position 18,024 of record BQNB010111301.1, read on the forward strand.
TAGAGATGGAGATTTGGAAAACTTATTTAAACGGAGTTATATTTTTTTCTTTTTTAATGATTCGAATAAGGATAACAAGATTATCGTGGATTGCGACGGTTAAAGGATGAAATATGAAGATGTTACCGATGGTGATTAAGGTTAGAATGAGATACTTCAATGGAAGTATATCGTCTTTTTTTAAGGGAGAAAAAAGTAGAGAATGCGAGATTCAGGATTTCATTTTTAGTTAAAATTTGGAAAGTGAGAATTTTACCTTTTTTGTGAAGTGTTAGAAAAAAATGTGACTAAACAGAGTTTTTTCATTTTCTTATGAAAAATCTTTTAAAAAAATGAAATGTTTTTCACCAACTAAACACACTTAAATTTTCAAATATTTTTCACAAAATGCCCCAGAATTTTTTGTTTTTCTAAAGGGTAAAGACTATAGAATACCAACGTACTTTTCATAAAATAACTTACTTTTTTTATTATCGATATCACCAACTTACATTCAAATTTTGTTTCAACTTGAACAAAACGTTTGTACCGTTAGTTATTATGTGGCAACGTTAGTCCATTTAGCTAACGATCGTTTGAGGAAGTTGCAAAAATCGTCCCTGTTGTTTTCATATATTTTTTTTTTCGAAATTTTATTCTTTCGAACCATTTTTTTCGAAAAAAAAAATTTTGAAATTTTTTATCGATTCGGAAAAAAATTCGAAACAAAAAAAAATTTCGAAATTTTTTTTGTGTATAAAAATTCTTTCGAATTTTTTTTATAAAAATGTATATACAAATTTTCGAAAAAATGTGTGAAAATTTTCGGAAAAAAATACGAAAATTTTTTTTTTTAAATTTTTTTATGTGTATAAAAATTTTTTAGAATTTTTTTTATAAAAATGTATATAAAAATTTTCGAAAAAATTCGGAATTTTTTTTCGAAAATTTTTTGTGTAAATTTTTTTTCTTTATAAAAATTTATATAAAAATTTTCGAAATATAAAAAATTTTCGAAATTTTTTTATGTGTATAAAAAAAATTTCGAATTTTTTTTATAAAAAATTTTCGAAAAAAAAGAAGTTTCGATAAAAAATTTCGAAATTTTTTTTTCGAAAAAAATGGTTCGAAAGAATAAAATTTCGAAAAAAAAAATATATGAAAACCACAGGGACGATTTTTGCAACTTCCTCAAACGATCGTTAGCTAAATGGACTAACGTTGCCACATAATAACTAACGGTACAAACGTTTTGTTCAAGTTGAAACAAAATTTGAATGTAAGTTGGTGGTATCGATAATAAAAAAGTAAGTTGTTCATTACGGTAAATTTTGGAAAGTACGTTGGTATTCTACAGCCTTTACCCTTTCCAAAATACTAATTTTCATCGCACATTTACAGATTATGGGCCATTACAGATTTTTTTTCCATCTTAATCTTTTTTCTTTTTTTTCAATTTTGTAGTAACATTTTAACCACTGTTTAGTGACGGTGTTGCTTTGTTGACTTTTAGCGATAGTTTAGCGACAACTTTGTGGCACTTTAGTGATAACGTGCCAAATATTCTCAAGCCTTGCTATATCTTCTCTAAGCTGTGCGAGACTTTTTACAAATTACAAAAATGTGAAAAATTTGCATATTTGCAGAAAAATGTTTATTTTTTGAACTCAGAAATTTGTTGGTCATAATGGTCACCGCAGTTAGTAACAGTAAGTGGCTTTTGATAAGTTGCAGAAGTATAAATCTCATGAGACCTGTTGTACTTCACAGTCTCTTGTTAAAGGGAAGGTGATCTGCGCACCATCAAAACTAAACATAACCTTTAATGGCATATAAATCACCCCCATTTCGAATGTTATACATCTTTGCAAAATCTCATGATTGCTTTGTAGTTCTGCAAATACAGTGAGCTCTGAAGTATAATGTCTGGTTTTTGTTCATTGCTCTTGATTTTTTTATATATATTGTGGATTGCTAGAGACAAACAACTGTTAAAACAATCTATAAACTGATTTGGTTATTACACAATTTTGTCTTCTTGTAGTGAGCTTCTTATTTTACTGGGGTAATCCCCTTAACCAAAATAAAAATAAAAATGTAGTGAGCTTCTTGCTCAGAAAAATCCTTAATCATTACCGGTCAACTATTTTTGTCTCGTTTCCCTGTTATATTATGATGCAAGTTTTTTCATTATTTGAATCTTTCTATATACACTGATTTCTGATATATGTGGTGATGTAAGTCATAAGTTCATCGTTCTTCCTAGTATCATTTTTGTCGACTAAAAAAGACCACATTTGACTTTGAAAGTCAAACTTAATACTTTAGAAATTTGAAACTAACATAGATGCTTTCAGGTCGTTAATTACAAAGTGTTATTAATATAGTTATTTTATCACATTCTATTTAGTCTGGTGTAGCAAAATCTGTTAACTTCCTTACTCTTGTTATTCTATTTTGTCTAGTTTAAGAAGACAAACTTGGACTTTTTTCCGAAGGACCCTATGTTGGGGTATGTCAAATCACTGTATTTTTAATCTTTGTTCTTCTTGTCGTTTGATTCAGCCAGAAATGGAGAGTAGTTTGAAAAGAAGTGTGAGAGGAAAACCGAGTTTACACAATTTATCAGTAGGAAGAAATGGTCAAGATCTGCAGCAAGTATCATCTGCAAGTTGTTGTAGTTCAATGCAGGTACTAAAGTTGTCTACCACGTGTATCTCATGAACGATTTAGTTACTCTTTCTAATTCGTTGATATTTGTAGGTGACACCTTACACATGTGCTGTCACTCCAACTGGTTACACGCTCAAACCGTCAAGGCATTTGCTTAAAGTTCTTAATCGGATTTGGACTCTTGAAGAACAGCGTTCGTCCAACATGGCGTTGATCAAAGCACTGAAACGAGATCTTGACATCTCACAGGCGCAGATCAAGACACTAGTAGAAGAAAGGAAAAATGATCTTCAAGAAATTGATGAACTGAAAAAGTCAACTCAAGAGCGGAAGCAAAAGGCGGTCCAGTCAACAAGTGATGAGATTTTGGATTTAAAATCTTCATATATGCGAGAGAAGAAAGCAAGGATTTTGCTGGAAAGTTTATGTGATGAGTTTGCAAAGGGAATACGAGATTATGAACAAAAGGTGCGATTTTTGCAGCAAAATCGAGGGAAAAAAGATCAAAATATGAGCAAGAACGGACCTGATCGGCTTATCCTTCATGTTTCAGAAGCATGGCTTGATGAGAGGGCACACATGAACTGTGATTTCTCGGAAAAATCTTTGATTTCTGACAACTTATGCTGTGAGATTGAAACATTTCTTGAGGCAAAAAAGAATCAATATTCTCATGGTTACAGGGTTGAAGATGACCACACATGTGAAAAACATGAAGAGAACAAGCAGTATGGTGGTATTACCGAGCCGTCGAGAGATCGTGGTCCTGGAGTACTTGAGCTACCTTCAAGTCGTTCTCGTGAAGGTGTTAAGGCAAACACATTGATGGCAAAGCTAGTTGAAGCAAGATTAGAAAGCCAGTTTTCTAAATCAAGAACAGTAAAAAAGTAGTTTCGCTTACACTTGGGTCGTATACGCAGTCTCTATATCTGACCACTAGGCTAGAGAATGCACCTCTACAACCCACTGCACGAGCTAGCGGTCCAGGACACTAGTCTTCGTTCGCCTGCTAGTCCGATGTGGCTTACAACTAGATTCATCTTTGTAGCTAATTTAGGTAGTATAATGTGAAAATAAAGTACCTTCTCCTGTGTGTCTCGCCTGTTCAAAACCAATTTTAACCTGAAAACTGAAATACGAAAGCGAGCCTATTTCTGCTGTCGATTAAATAGATTCAAACCAAGCACATTACACCTTATAATCCAAAAACCTAACTACTGAACAATCCTACATGTATAAAGATAAAGGATTGAAAAAATAATATAGGTTGAATAGGGGCGTTCTAACGGTCTCGGTCGACGGGGTACGTACTTAGTGGCGGAGCCAAGAAATTTGATCGAAGGGGGCAACGAGCGATTAGAATGATTCGATAACGGTCAAACTTTTTATAGGAAAGTTCAAAATGGGTCGGGTCAAATACACTCTTTTAGCAGTAACTAAACGAGCGATGTATATACATGATAATGCAATTTCATCGAGTTCATTTTAAATAAGATCAACTATGAAGTCTATATTTGCTTCTAAAATATAAACACGCAACCAAAAAAAGAAAATTAACGAGCTAAGAGTGGTTGAACTTGTATCAAGTAATTAGATCTAAGATCCCTTATATATATATATATATATATTAAAATAAAAAGACAAATATTCGTGAGAAGGATAAAAAGAAAACTTTTTTTAAAAAAGTTCTCGAAAAATTCCATTA